>VZRO01002710.1:408427-425886 GCA_013397915.1 Daphoenositta chrysoptera
GGGGCTCCCGCTGCCGCCGCTCCGCCCGCAACCACCGGAGGGCGCCCGCGATCCGCGCTCGGCCGGGCTGAGCCCGCGCGGCACCGCCGGGAACGGGCCGGGAGTAACGGGGGATAACGGGGGATAACGGGGGGATAACGGGGGAAAAGGGCGAAGGAGGAGCCAAGGGGCCTGGTGCGGGGTGTCACCCCGCAGCTCCCGTCCCCACCGAGCTGTGGGGAGTTTGCGGCCATGGTGGAGAGCCAAGGAAACAGGATTTGGTGTCAGCCAACCCACCCGAGTCAGCCCGAATGAGAGTCCTACAGGATTATAGAATACCCTGAGCTGGAAGGAACCCAAGGGATCATCCAGTCCAGCTCCTGGCCCTGCACAGACACCTGGGGAGCCTGTTCCGTGCCCCACCACCCTCTGGGGGAAGAACCTCTCCCTGGTATCCAGCCGGACCCTCCCCAACACAGCTCCATGGCAGTTTGGGGGACAGGATGTCAACTCTGCTGCAAATCAGTGGCTATTATCCCTCAGACCCTTTCCAGAAGGTTTTCAACTCTTCACCTTGTTCCCTTTTGAAAAGTCCTTTTGCTGCACGCACTTCCAGAACCGCATCCCCGATGCAAAGCAACTCTGCAAGGCCGAGGTGTTGGCCTGACCGATGCCACTTGCACGTTTACTCTGTGAATGGCCCAGGAGCAGGGGCTGAACTGAAGCGTTCAGCTTTTTCTGCCTTCTGAGATGTTGATCCAAAGTGAGGAAGAGTATCTTTAATTTCCCCGCAGGAGGCAAAAACCCACTTGTGATCCTATCTGCTCCTCAGAAGGGAAAGATTTGTGCCCCATTGTCCCTGCCCATAGCAGGGGTGGCACTGGATGGGCTTTAAGGTCCCTTCCAACACAAATCCCTCTGTGATTCCATGATTCCATGGGACGGCTGTGCAGGCAGGCTGGTGGAGCACAGTCCACCTCTAATTCCCCAAAACCCCAAAAAGCAGAAGCACCTGAGTTATTCTGATTTTTATTTCATTGCTTCTTAGTCCACACAGTCGGTATAAAATCAGAAAAGCAAAGCAAAAAAAAAAAAAAAGTAGAACCCCAAAAAAACCCAAAATTAACCAAGAATAGCAACAGTGTCTGGAGTCCTCAGAGGCAGCCCGGGGTCTGTGCTGGTGCCTGCTCCATTCATGGCCAGACTCGTTGCTGACAGGCAGAGGACTCACATCTCGCTCCAGAGCCAGAGCCCCACAGGCTCCAGCCAGAGCTGCTTCTGTTCCTCTGCACCACGGAGGGGGAAAAGGAATCTTGGTTATAAATGCTTTATTAAAAATAATAGTAAGAGCAAATCTAAGTACAAAAGCAGTTATAGCTCATTTATATTACACAGAATTATTTCTCATTTCTAGCTAGTTTGTTTACCTCAAGGTCGTTAACTGAATTTCCAGTGACTAAGGTTGGTTAAATGGCTTAGCAGGGTAAGGAATGGTAAATAGATAGCACCATTTCATACATCTGGTATTGGGTTTCGGGGACAGGCTGGGTTGGCAGTTTAGCTCCACGGCAAGGACAGAGCACGTTCCAGGCTGGGAGCAGCAGTTCCCAGTGCTCGGCTCAGAGCACCCCAGCCCCACAGCCTGAGCTGGATTGCAGCGCAACCTAAGTGATTTAAAAGCCCAAATTCCCAGCGGGTGTGGTGGCAAGGCAATGGGACTTAGGCACATAAGTCATTTAGGCACTTGGGGCAATCAAAGCCTTTGCTCCGAAATCCTTCAAACCTTTTGGAAGCATCTCCCGTCAGATCTGGACATGCCCTTTGGAGCACAGCATGTGGCAGGAGCAGGGCCCAGCCCTTGGGCTGCGGAACCAGGCGTGACTCTGATCCACGCCAGCCTAAAACCAGTCAGGGCTGGGGGTTCTGACGGTTCAGCACGGGCTGGGACAGGGCAGGAGAGTTCAGCTCAGAGAGGATTTTGCATGAGAGAAAAATCACTGCGCTCTTGTTACACTGTTAGGAGTGAGAGTTCCTTAGGCACTTGCTTTAGGCTTTAAAACAGCGCATGGTCAACAAAAGCAAACAAGACTATGTACATATATGTAAAAAGTGTTATAAATAGGTTTTTTAAACCATAGATACTATATACATCTTCAATTAACAAGGGACCCTTCGAGTGTTTCCTCTGGGGGTCGATTGGGTTTGGTTTGGGTGGGAAGGTTTATTCCTTTTTTTTTTTGGGTTTTTTTTTGGTTAATTTTCTTTTCCGTTTTCTCGTCTATCCTCCCCCGCCTCCGTCTCCTCCGAGGACGTCACGAGTGCCTCTGTCACGCCAGGCCAGGTCCCGCGGCGTCACTCGCGCTTCCGTAGGATGACGTAGATGATGCCGCTGGCCAGGGCCAGGGGGAAGGCCAGCCACGCCAGGATGTAGGCGAAGCCGTAGGAGGTGTTTTCCGAGGCTTGGTGCCAGTCCGTGTGCCTCACTGTGAAGATGGCAGCGCCACTCATCACACACAGCCCTGCAGGGAAGCACAGAGGACGTGTTAGCGAGGCCACGCATGGACATTCCCTGCTGGGAACCCAGAGTCCCACGGGACAACACCCAGCATGGGCACGGGAGCTGGTTTTGTTATTGCCCCCTTGGATCCTGGCTCCTGGAAAACCGGGAGTCTTCTGATTTGGGGAGGGGATGCTGTGGGCTCTGGGCAGCTGGAGGTGGGCAGGGATATCTCTGCCGTGCTCAGCAAGCACAGCCAGAGGCTCTGGAGCAGGCAAAGCTGGAGCAGAGCCTGGGCTAAACACATCCCTCAGGCAGCCCCAGCTCAGGGCTGCTGCTCCAGACCAACCCGCTCCCCTGGTGCCCTGCCTAAAACCCTGGCCTGAGCCACCTCCCTGCGGTGCTGCAGGGGGTCTGACCTGGGCTTTCAAAGCAAGAACGTTTCTGTATCACCTCTCCAGGCGATAAAACCCACAAACACAGCTGGGCCTGAGGATGCTCTGGCTGTGATCCCCCATCCTGCACAGCTGCACCAGGAGCTCAACTGCAAACCCCATTCCCAGCAAACCCTATTCCTTGAAAACCCCATTCCCTGCAAAACCTGCTCCCAGCAAACCCTGTTCCTTGAAAATCCCGTTCCTTGAAAACCCAGCTCCCTGCAAACCCTTCCGTGCCCATGGCTCATCCCTCGTCCCTGGCTCCTGACACCCCCTGACCAGCCAGGGCCCGTGCGGGTCCCGGGGGTGTCTGGCCAGGCCCAGCCCCGCTGGGCGGTGTTTAAGCTTTGTTGCAAACCCCTCCGTCAGGGGTGGGCACCGCCCGGGGCTCACACAAAGCCACCTCTATTCCTGCCCCAAACAAGCTCTTTCAGTCCGTCCCAGCACTTCTATTATACAGTCGCGGGGCTGTTGTTGGAGCCGAGTTCCAAAGCCCCTGCCCGGACCTCAGGACCACCTACATCTCAGCACCGTGATATTTGAGCTGTAATTCCACTTGACACTGCTCCTTTTGTTCGGGGAAAGTGCACACGTGGGAATTCGCTTCATTAAGGCGCCGCTGGAGCAGTTTCCATTCTCCAGGCACGGGAGCCGACTCCCACTGCCCGGCCCATGCACAGAGAGCACAGCCATTGTCCGGGGGACAGGGGACGGGCGTGTGGCCACCCAGTCACCTACAGAGCGCGGGATACAGCGGCGATTGTCCGCAGCAGGAATGCGGCCGGAGGCGACGGCTGCGACTGCACTGGTGGGGCAGCGGCCGGGAGAAGGCTGGGGCAGGGAGGGAGGCTCAGCTGCAACCCTGCGTGCTCTGCTGCGAGCAGTAACGCATCCCCTGGCTTTGGGAACACGCTCCGGTCTCGCTTGGGCACTCGGGAGGGCAAACGCTTCCCGACATTGGTTCCCAGGGTTTGCCCCTGCTGGAGCCGCACCAGCCCAGCGCAGGATCCCGGCTCGGGCTGTGCGGGCTCCGGGGCAGCTCTCCGAGGCAGCTGTTTGCCAACAGCTGTGGGATGTTTCCCTCGAGGCTGAGCCCACCCTCTGCGTCCCCCGGGCCAGCAGCTCTGGGGTGAGAGGGGTGGGAGAGAAGGGATGAAAGTGATGATGAGAGGGAGAGAGGGATGCAAAAGTTGGGTCAGACCCCGAGCTGCCCAAACCAACATCTCTGCCATGCTGGGCTATGAGGAGTCACCCATGGATATGAGGGACCCACCAAGGATGGAGGGGAGCCTTTGAGGGTCTTTTGATGCCCTTGATCCCATCAGGACAAGCCCAGCCAGGCTCTGGGGGTGATTCCAAGCAGTGTGGAGGAGGTGCTGGGGATGATTCCGCCTGGCTGCTGCACCACAGACACAAGTGGCCTCACACTTCTCTTCCTGTCCTTCCCTCTGGTGTCCCCGAGCTGCAGCTGCAGTGGGGACCAGCCCGTGCCCTCCTCCCTGGCTCTCAGGGCAGCACTGCCCAGCTCTGCCACCCACCAGAGCCCAGTGCTCCTGCCCTGGCCTCCCACAAGCAGCTGCAAGGAGCCCAGAACAGGCTCAGCTCCTGTGACCAAAGCTGTCCCTGCCTCCACGTGGACTCTGCTGGCACAGCCCTGCCCTGTTTCCTATCAACAGCCCTGAGATTTAGGGTCACAAAGATCAAAAGTGACCTGAGCCTCCTCCTGCAGCCCTGGCCGGAGAGAGCAGGAAGGATAGCCACCAGTGCCCACCTCTGCATGGTCCACCTGGATCCAGACCTCTGCCTACAGGTCCCCCTGACCATAAGGAAGCTTGATGGGATGAGGACACTTCTGTCCTTCACACCGGCTGGGCATGGCTTTGACCCCCAGCTCAAGCTCAACTAGGAAAGAGACTGAGGGTCTGTGGCCCAACCCTGCATCCCCTCAGGACACCCAGCATGGACAGAGGGCTGCAAATCCATTTTCTCTTCCTCTGACAAAAAGGATTCACCAGCAATCACTCAGGAGAGAGAAGCCTTCTCCTCCCAGGTCTGTTAGAGAGCTCTCAGGCAGGTAATTGCATTATTAATGCCCATTTCCCCTCCTTGGCTCCATGGCTCTGATGGGTTTCCATCCATCTCTCTCCAGAGATGGTGAAGTGATCTGAACTCCACCTTCACTGTGGCCAAGCAGATCCACTCATCATGGATCTCATGCCAATAAAGGTAGCTCTGGCCTTCTCCAGGGTTTGGGAGGGCCAGTTGCTTGGAGGATGCCCAGAAAGTTTGGCTAAACTCAGTGAATGAGATTTTCCACTCAAGTGGCAAGACCTCGGGTGGCTTCTAGTTTAACATCTAAAGCTCTGGGAAAGAATCTGTCTCCTTCTCAGACTCTCTGTCCTAATGCAGCCAGAACCTCGAAGCACAATTACATTTTTTAGCCTGAACGCTTGAAAATCCTCTCCACTGGTTTCATAGTTGGAAACATAAACAGAGCCAGTGGCTTTACAGCATCAGTACTCGGGGAGCTGCAGCACAGGACATGAACTGTGGCTCTTTTCCAGCACTGAGTTCTCAAAGAGTTAAAAATAGCAGCTGAGTCCAAGTCAGAGCTCACCCTGCGGCTCCAGGGCTCTGTGCTCGTGGGGAAAGCACCAGGCCCCCTCATGGCAAGTTTATAAATAATCACCTAGTCCTCCTTTGCCAAAACAGGATCGTCATGACTTTCCCCACCCCGCCAGCAGCAGTGGAAGCCTCACCCAGCCTGGTGCAGGTGGGTCCCAGAGCCAGCACAGCACCCTGGACATCCAACATCCCACCCTGAGCCCTGGGGAACAGGCACAGCTCTCGTTCCAGCAGCCCCTGGGACCTGCTGCCCCCAGCTCTGCCCCAGGGGCTCTGTCCCTGTCCCTCCAGGACCTCCCTGGCTGCAGAAACCCTGGTGCACCTTCCCTGTGCAAGGGCAGAAGAGCCTGGATGCGCAGTGGCCCCAGGGGCCGGATCCCATCGCGGGCGTGTGAGACCTCAACCCCGCGATTTGCTCATCCCCCTTCCCTTCCCTTCCCTTCNTTCCCTTCCCTTCCCTTGGCTGGCAGCAGCTCCACGGCCCTCCTGATCTGCGCCAGGAGCTGCTCATGCCCAGCACCCCTGCCCTGCCCGGCAGCCTGGCCCCAGCTGGCAGTGCCAGCCGCGCCCCACTCACCCGCCAGGATCTGGAAGACTCCGGTGATGTAGAACCTGCCGCCCTTGGTGAGCGTGAAGAGCTGGCAGAAGAACAGGAACAGGGACAGGACGCTGAAGATGACGGAGAGGATCATCATGGCTTGGACAGACTGCAGCCATTCTGGGGACAGACAGACGGATGGACACCTCAGTGTGGGCACCACGGAGCCCCTGCTGTGCCCATGGCCATGTGCCACCAGTCCCAGGGCACCACCCCGCCCTGGCTCCCACGGGGTTTGGGAGCAGCTGGGGACACATCCAGCTGCTGGTATCCCCAGCATGGGCACGGTGCTCCCGGGATTCCGGGTGCCTGTGGATGCCGTGTGCCTGGAGCAGCTGCTGGAATAGGACGGATCACAGGGCTGGGCACTGCCTCGGGAGCATGTGCCATAAAACCGGGCAGAGACAACCCCGACCCGCAAAACGCAGACAGAGCCTCTCCCCAGCTCTGTGCCAGGCCCTGACTGTTCAGCTGTGCTGCAAACACCAAAGCCATGAGCAGCAAGCTCTGGGACACTCGCTGGCCAAGCTCCGAGGGCAAATAAACACACAGGGAACGAAAACACCCTCTGCCCCTGCGGAGTTGAACCTTTTGGAAGAGCCTTCCCCAGCTGCCAAACGCAGCTGCGTCCCAGAGCAGCCCAGTTAAACCAGCCCCTGTGTGAGTCACTGCTCAGCTATTTCCAGGCTTAGTGGGTGTGTAACTCCCCACGTAAAAAAATAAATAAATAAACAAGCAAAACGCAGCTCCATGCCATGAGCTGCTGCAGCTTGACAGAAAGAGGCAGTGCTCACAAATACCTCTGCCTGCCCCTTTCCTTATAAAGTTTGAAATCAAAATGCAGATTTGCAGCTTCTGTGAGAGGTTTTTGAGGACACAACATCGATTAATTCACCACGAAAGGCAGACAGGACTCAATACAGGTAAACTGAGGCACAGACCACCCAGTGAAAGGCAAAATAATCATGCTTGGGGCTGGATCCTCGGATGGGATTAGGCAGCACTCAGGCTCAGTCCCGTGTTCCTGCCAGAGTTTTACTCCCACCGACTTCAGTCCCCTGGCTGCAGAATCGGCTTCCCGCTGCAAATGGCTGAAATGGAGCAAAACCTCCACATAAAGCTGCCCTTCAGCTCAGCCACCTCCGACCTGGGGGCAGCAAACGAGGCCATTGGGACTGTCCAGGGCAGCGTCTGCCCAGAGAAGTGACCAGACATCCCCACCAAATCCCTGCGAGCCGCACTCGGGGAGAGGGAGCGGAGTTCGGACCGGAGGGTCAGGCACAGCCTTCAGCTGGGACGGCAGGGCTGATCCACGGGCACGCCCAGCAAATCCACGGCTGCGGGGAACATCCTGTGCCACTCAGTCACGTCTGGCATGTTTGGCTTTGGAGCAGGATTTCTACCCCTTGACTTTGCCTCTGGATGTCCAGGCACTGGCGCAGGCGCAGCCCCTGCTCCCAAAGCTCTGGAACCACCCCGAGCAGCCCCCGCTCCTCACAGCCAGCCGGGTCCTTGCCCTCCCTGCCACACTTCCCGTTCCAAGCTACTCCCCAGCCTTAGGGAGCTGCTGCCCTTCCCTCACTCCAGTGCACCAGCTGCTGCCATTCCTTAGGAATTGCTGCTTCCAGGAAACCCCAGTGTGGATTTCACTGCAATGTGCACACAGAATGTCCAATATATTTCCCCCGTCTCAGGCAGCCGGGCAGGTAAACCACCCTGCCTCAGCCCCAGCTGCCCCTTCAGCTGTGGCCGTGATCCACCAGTGGGAAATGGGATGGGGCAGCTCCAGCACCACTAAAATCATCACAAATCCTTGCTCCGATCAGACCAGAGAAGTGGCTGGAGGATGTGCAGCTGCTGAACTGCATCTCCTTCCCTTCCTCAGCACAGACAGGGCTCCCATCCCAGCTCGGGGAAGCTGAGCTCTCCTCTCACCCCTTCCCAAGCCCTGGAGCTGTGTCCAGCTCTGTGCACTGGCTGAGCCAAAGTTAAGCCCCGCAGTTTCATCCAGGACCCAGAAAGCCAAGCCTTTTGTGACTGCAAAGGCCACGGGATCCGGCCAAGAGGAGCCCTTTCTGCTGGGAGGTGGATGCTGCCGCTGCCGGTTATTTTAAGAGAAGGCTGTCTAGACGGAAAGCCGAGCTGAGCTGCCCTTTAATTGCATCCGCCTCCCCTGACTGGTTTTTGGTTCTGAATGCAAATGATTTATAGGGGCTTTGCAAAATCCCATTGTCATAAAGAGCCATGTCAGAGGAAGCGAAAGGCAGCGCTGAGGGCGAGCCCTCCGTGGCCGCAGGGTTTCGGCAGCCAGCCTGGGAGCAGGGAAATCAGGAGATGATCCCACAGACCAGAGCTCTGAGCCTGCTCACATCCAGCCCTTTGCTGACTTTTGCTGGCCCCGTTTGTGAAAACAAAGGGCAGGATCCCAGCCCAGGACTGAGACCACAGGAGCGAGCTCCAGAACTCCATCAACTCCAAGTTAGCTACCCACAGATTTCAGCTGTATTAGGATAGCTAATTGCCTTTAATACATTTAAAATCACCCCTATAACTGCAGGTAGGGTTTTTACCTCCTCAGCCCCAGGTGCCTTTAACCCCTTTGCTGTTAGTGCTGTGTTCAGCCCTTAGCCCTTCAAAAACACAGCGAGTTTCCCGGAGGGAGGCCAGGCCGGAGCTGCTGCCCGGCTGTCAGCACTGTTTACTCCCAGGCTGTTATTTGTGGTTTCCCCTGGGCAGCGAGCTGGTTATCCCGTTTTTGCCCTGCATCTCTTCAGCTCTGTGTTTATATCTTTGTTCTTCAGGAGGAAGAAGAAAAGGAAACAGCGTGGAAAGGACAGATAACACCCTGCATGCCGCTTCTGGAGACAAGGCAGCCAGAGACGAAGCAAGAAGGTTTTACAAAACAAATTTGAATTTTCCCTTAGGTTCTGCAAGCCCTGGTGTGCTCACAGCACTACTTACAAAAGCAGGGAGAATACTTCCGCCCTGGGATGATGAAGACTGTGTTTCACTGCCCTAAAATCCAGCATGAAAGGAAGAAACCCAGAGCAGAAATTGGAACCCAGAGCAGAAATTGCAGTTGAATCTCCCAGCGACAGCAGCCAAGCCAGCCCCTTCCACCGGAGCTCCAGGCCTGTTGCAGGGAGGTTTTATGCCCAGACAGGGCAGGGATAACGTGCTCTTGGCCTGGAGCAGAGAACCTGCAGGACAGGCATTGCCTCCCCAGGGTTAAATTCACACTCCTCACACCCTCTTTGGACCCAGCCAAGGAGAAAAAACAAAGTGCACACTGAAGACACTTATCGGAGCACTCAGCTCATCCACTGCTGTCAGACATCCCTAAATGAGTGCAGTGCATTAATAACCTCGCCGTGCTGGGATCTGCAGCTGATGGGAACATCTTGCAGGTGGAGTTTTCCCTTTGCCAAGCATGTGTGCTCTGTACATTTAACAAACAGCCACTTCTGGGGGAGAAAACGTCCGTTAAGGAGGTAACTGTGGGACATAATACAGCCAAAGCTGGAGGGAGGGGAAATTCATGCCCATGACTGTAAAACCTGCTGCTTCCATGCTGGAAGGCAAATCTCAGCAAGGTCAGGAACAGCACAGGCACAAAGGTACCGGCCCAGGGCTGCCAGGAAAAGCCAGGTTTTCTGAGCAGGGTTTTTCCAGAGCACACTCTCAGGTGTCACAGCCTGACCAAGAACCTGAGCCCAGCTCACATCCTCTGAACAGCCAGCTCACAGCAAAGCGTTGGGACTTGCAGTGGTTTTGATATTCAAACACCCCAAAGAGGGCTGGAAAAGGGTGAACTGGAGATGCAGAAACAGCAGCTCAGCTGCAGCACTCTCCGAGCTGCGCTTCAGTCAGGGGCCCCTCAGAACTCCCAAGGTCAGAGAAGTTCAGGTGCCCGTGGTGCTGCTCTGCACAGCCCAGACCCCCCACTGCCCCTCACCCAAATCCCAGGGCTGCAGGGAGCCCCTCTCCTGTGGGGACAACACCCCCACGGTCTGTCCAGCTGAGCCGTCCCAGGGAACACCCAGGGAAAATCCAGCTCCACTGCAGCTTTCTCCTGCTGTGCCCCAACCTCCCACTGGCACTGAGTCAGACATTCCAGAGGTATTCCTGGAAATCCCACCAGGAAAGGGGGATTCTAAAGAGCTCCCAAGTGTTTGTGAGGGCCAGGGGATGAGCAGGAGGGAAACCCTGGGGCTGCAGGGAGGCAGTGACTGAACACAGCACTCCAGGTCCTGTCCAACACCTCCTGCTCCTCTTCTGCAGTTCCATCAGATGGAGATGAACCCCTCAAACCCCATCTTCTCCTCTCCTCCTTTTCCTCTCGGCTCTCCTCCCTTTCCTTCTCCTTCAAGCTCTATCCAAGAAGTCCATGAGGCCAGGACATCCAGAGCTCTCCAGAGCTGCCACACTCCGACATCCCGCAGAGGCCACTCCTGGTGCAGCTGAGGCAGCAGAAAGCTGCTGGCACCACGGAAAACTCCTCCAACAGCTCCACAAAGCCCAAGGCAGCTCCTTTCCCAGACCCTCAGCATGGTTGCTCTGACCTCCTGCTGGCCTCTGCTGAGGTGGCAGATCCATCATTCCATGCCCAGATCCTCCCAAGGACTGGGACCAGCTCCCAGTGGTTTCCAGTCCAGGCAGCAGGAGCAGGAGTGGGGGCAGAGGTGCCTTGGCCCACAGAGCTGGTGCAGGGTCACTCACCCTGTGCCCACAGGGACATCCGAGAGTCTCACCAAGGGCAAAAATCGTTGGTTGAAGGATTTTCCAGCCCTGCACTCTGCAGGGGACTCCCCCACCCTTCTTTGGTTTGACAGCCATCATTTGCCCACACGTTGCCTTCTTCCTCCCATTCCTTCATGGGCCAGAGCACAAATATGGCAGGGAAGGTTGTCTGAACCCACCTCTCAGAGGAAAATTGGGAGCCAAGGACACCTGGAGCAGCTGAGAAAAAATCAGCACCAGTTCCCGACCTCTCCTTATTGGATGCTCTTTGTAAGAAGAACAAGCAACAATAAAAAAATGGTTTTAAGCAGAGGAAATCCCTTTCTTATTAAAGGCAAGAAAGTTATGGGACAAACTGCTCTGAAATATAAAATATCCTCTTGGAATAGGAGATTTTTAGATGTTAGGAATGAATTCTTTACTCAGAGGGTGGGGAGGCCCTGGCACAGAAGAAGCTGTGGCTGCCCCTGGATCCCTGGCAGTGTCCAAGGCCAGGCTGGACGGGGCTTGGAGCACCCTGGGATAGTGGAAGGTGTCCCTGCCCTGGCAGGGGTGGCACTGGCTGGGCTTTAAGGTCTCTCCCAACCAGGTAGAAAAGTCTTCTTGCCTGCATAAAACATTCAGTTGCAGAAAGAAAAGGCCATTTTTGGTGGAAAAAATATCCCTGTCTGGAAATCTGGGATGGAATCTCCTTGAGAGCACTTGCTGGGCCCGGCCGCGTGCCCCGAGCTGCCCGCACGGCCGGGGCTGGCACACGGCCCTGCCGACACACAGTCCCGGGATTCAGAGCTGAATTCCTGAGATAAGGCTTTTCCAGGAATGTCTGACAGCGCAAACGAAGCAAAGATTGCAACATTTTTTCCATAATTCTCGACCTCTTGAAGAAAAAAAAGCATTATCTAACAGCAAATGCAGAAATCACAGCAACAAGCAGGCGGTTGTGCACGGACGGGGAGTGGGAATGTGCCCTCGGCTCCCGCCGGGATGGATCAGCCCTCGCCCACACCGCGGGGCCGAGCCCTGCCAAGAGGAGTGTGGGAGGTGGGAGCTCAGCCCCCACCGAGGCCGAGCCCGTACCCAGGGTCTGCTGATGTCCCGGGAATCCTCCCCTGGGCAGGGCTGCGCTCAGCCCTGGCGCTGCTTTGCTGCCTGGTCCATCCCCGTGGGATGCTCTGTAGGGTGAGGAGCCCAGCCCAGAACCTGCCTCAGTGTGCAACGAAAGCAAATCCCGCTGGCAGATGGATTTAAAAGTTCAGCTTCTCGTTGGGCATCCCCACAAAGGTCACCTACGCAAAGGGTCCCTGTGGGACAGGACAGGGGAGGCTCAGCTGACACCAGAGGGGCATCACAGCACCAGCTCCCCCCGAAGTCCCCATCCGTGATGAACACAGGTGACCCAGCACCATCTAATTCCCAAATTCCACTCACTGAGTCCCACTGCTTTTTGAAAAGAGAAGAAGAAATAACCACACCCCAGAGGCCACCATGATGGCCAGAGCAAAAACTGCCTCTGTGTAAGGACTGAAAGTTCTGCCAAAATTCCCAGCAAGGATTCCTTGCTCTTTCCGCAGAGCACCTTGGCACTCCAGGATTACCATTCAGTGCCACTCTTGGCACAGGGAAATCCATTTTTATGGCTGTCTGGAGCCCACTGCAGCACAGCCTCTGTTCTGGGACCTGTAACCAAGGATGGTTTGTGGTATTTGTATGGGACCGTTCCTAATTTTGAAAATAAGCAAATTCCTAGGAAAGGGGTGTGAGGATGAGGCAGGAAACAAGCGTGAGCCTCGAAGCAGCTCTGACACAGCATCCTTGCCCCTCACCACTGCCCCAAAGAGTGGCCAACAGCAGCTCCCTGCAGCAGTGACAGGGCAGGGAGGGAGCAGGACCTGCTGGAAAGGAGACCATGTGGCACTTTTGTCGTTTGTACAAACAGACCTTAAAAGCCTTATGTAAGCCCAGGAAACATCCTTTGATTTTGTGTTCCTACAGCAGTGGTGGGCTCTGGACCCTGCATCCAGGGCCCCACAAGAGGCAGACAGGTCCTCAGCAGCACCGCTCCCACAGCCCTGCCGCAGCGTGGATGGGGCACAAGCTTCTGTCCAAGCAAAACCCCTTCTCCTGATGCCAGAGCAGAGCCCTGGATGAGTGAGAGCTGTGAGAGAGCTGCTTAAGGCTTGAGCACGATGAACTTCCACTCGAAGAGCAGCTCACTGGGGCACTTTATCCTGGAATTCCAGGATGGTTTGGGTCAGAAGGGACCTTAAAGATCATCTCACTCCACCCACCTACCATGGGCAAGAACCCTTTCCACTGAACTGGGGCTATCAACCCTGCTCAGCTGCGTTTTCAGCAGGGTCATCTTGACTACAGTCCCTTTAATGATGAAAGCCCAGCACTCGAGAGGCTCCAGCAGCTCTGGGAACAGGCACTGGACACTCCCACACGCTCAGAACCCTCGGGTGTGCGGGAAACCACCCAGCCACAGTGTGGGCAAGTCCCTCTCAGCACTGACGGCCCCGACAGAGCACCCTGTAAACATCCAGAAAAAGCGGTGCAGGTTTGAAAAGCAAAAGATTTGGGGAGGCTTTAGAGCCCTCGGCTCTGGGACTCCTGGGGGCAAGCGCTGCCTTTCACTGCAAAGCGGAGGCTCAGCAGTTTCGGAGCTCGCATGACTGGCCCCGAAGCGGGGCTGCCTACGCTGCAATAGCCGGCCCGGCCAACTGCTGATGAGGGACACGGCTCCAGAAGGCTCCTGGCCTGGGATGGGATCCAGCCACTCCCGGCTGGCCCGGACACCACCAGGCGTCAGCAGAGACCAGCGCTGGGAGCGTCACTCGCGGCGAAAGCAGAGCCCGGGCGCAGGCGGGGAAGGTGAGGGACAGAGCAGCGGCAGCACCTCCAGTGGGTGACGGGAGGGGTTTGCTGCCAGTGCTGGGGACTCTGATCGCAATCGCCAAAAGCCCTCTCACAGCCTCCCTTCGCTGAGAGCCCCTCTGGGAGCGTTCAGTGCTCTCGGGGTGACTGTCCCAGTGACAGCGGTGTGAGTCACAGCTGCTGTCACTGCGGGTGACACACCGGGAGAATCTGTTTCCACAGGAAAGGAACCAGGCTAACAAAACAAACGCTGGCCACAGCACCACTGGCACTAGCTCTGCCTTCCAGGGCAACTGAGGCACGGGCTTACCCCACTCTCTGAACACGGATTTTGTGTTCCTGGTGCCACTGGTCACCCTGCAAACTGCGTGTCACGGTGTCTCAGCACGCCCGCCTCCCCTGCTGACCTCGGCAAACAGCTCAGGGGTGTTGTCACCCAGTGTGACACCAGCCTTCCCCCAGCTCGGTCCCGCGGGGGCTGTTCAGCCCCCAGGTGTGCAGATGCTACGAGATGAAGGGCCCGAGCACCAGCACATCCCCAAGGTGCTCCACAGCAAACCCCAGGGCTGCGCCCGAAAACGCAGCCTGTCCCAGCCGCAAAACGCAGGACAGATCTGTGGGTAGGGGACAGAGCGTCCTCAGGGTCCCGTGGGCATCTTTCAGACCCCTCACAAGCAGAGTGAGAGGGAGGGGTGCCGAAAAGAGCCCCTCAGCTCCCAGCAGGGTGACAGGCACCCAGTGGCCCTGCCGCAAGGACCACCTCGTGTTTGTACATCCAGGTGGAAAAATGTGCTAAAAACAGGAGAACTCCCCCAAAAGGCTCGAGCTGTCACCTCCAGTGCAGCTGAGGGTGTCACCCTGGCCTGGTGCTGCCACGAGCTGCCCCTCAGCCCGAGGGCAGCCGGGCAGAGCGGTGGGCAGCGGGTCTGGTTCTCCTGCTGAGCCCCATCAGAGCTCCAGGGACCGGGAGGGGAGGGGGGAGCAATCCCCCCGTGCCGGGCCAGCCCCGTGTCCCACACCGGGACACAGCTGAGCCGTGCTCCTCCAGCGGGGGACAGAGCAGAGGAGGCGAGGGGATGGGGCGGGAGGGAGCAGCTCCGGGGATGCAGGAAAATCCAAGAAGGAATCGCAATTAACGCGCACAGGCAAATCCCCCTCGATTGCACAGGTCCGGGAGCAGCACAGGAGCGGCGGGCGGGAGCGGCCCGGTCCGGGGGCACTCACCGTTGGAGGAGGACGCCAGGCAGTGGAAGACGGATCCGGTGGTGCAGTTCTGCCACAGGTCTGCCGCGTGATCGCCGTTCACCAGCCATTGCTGCGGGACAGACACAGCCCGTGAGCGGGGCCCGGGGGGGAGCAGCCACCCGTGTCCCTGTCCCTGTCCCCCCAGGCTGCGGCACCGAGCAGCCCCAGCCCCGCACGTGCCTGCCCGGCCGGGCGCTCCCAGGGACGCGCTTTTCCTTAGAGAGGGGTTTGGAAAGTAAATCCCGAGATTTGCTTTTAACTGTGTTCGCCCCAGCGGCACGAAAACAGAAGCTCTTTATGCTCTTTAAACACGGAGCGAGTCCCGCGGGGCCGCGCTGCCCTCCCCTCGCCGGCCTCGCCTGGCCGGGATATTTGAATGATTCCACGTGATTCGTAACGGCTCGGAAGATTTTTGTAACGTTTTCCACTACTACTATTATGATCGGGCAAAAAAAAAAAAAAAAAAAAAAAAAAAAAAAAAAAAAAAAAAAAAAAAAAAAAACAACAAAAAACAAACCGGGAAAGAAGCCCCTGGTGAAGCAAGCTTGGAAGTCACCAGCTCCACAGAACAGCTGCCTTAAAGCCAACTCAAACCTCTCCCCGGGCAGCTGACGTGTTCACTGGGCTGCAGCCCCAGGACACTGCTGGGAAGCCTCTGTGCTGCATCCAGCCCTCGGGCTTGCCGCTGCTCACAAAGATCCAGCCTTGGAAGTTGGGTTAGGAAAAAGAGGCTGTGCCTTATTCCCAGCCCCAAAGGAGGAGAGCTGGGGAGCAGAACTGCTGTGCTGAGGGGTCGGTGCCCAGCCGGCCCCGTTTCAGGGGCTTTGCTCAGAGTGGCTGTTCTGGTTCTGTGCCTGAAGCCCATTAGCAGGTGGAGTTCCTTAGGAAAAGGGAGAGCAGCATCACCCCAAAGGAGGGGATTTTGGGTGCTCCGAGGCTGCTCCTTGGTGTGAACCAGCCTGGGGAGGATGAGGAGATGGCTTTCAGCAGCCCTTGTGTCTCTGTACCCGCGGGGATGCCCTGGGCACCCAGCACAGCACACAGCCACGCGCCCCACCGGGTTCACCTGACAGCACAAAGTCCCAAATTCCAAAACCCCACTGTTAGTGAGGCCAGCACCCAGCCAGTAAAGGCTTCCTGCTAAAAGCCAGGCTGTAAAATCAGCCAGAAAGAAAAATAACGCCTCCTCTCTTTTCCGCGCCATGTCCCTGCCCCTGGAACCCCGAGCGGGGAAAATCCGTACTCACACTAACGATGGTGGAGACGAAGAGCAGCACCAGCACGGTGACGTGGAGGACGATGATCCCCAGCAGCAACAGCAGCATCTTGGCGGTGGTGGAGGGCAGAGCTGTAGCGGGACAGGGATGATGCTGAGTGTGTGCGTCTGTCTGTCCGTGCGTCTGTCCCGGGGCAGCAGGAACGCTCCGCTCCGCCCCGCCCGGCTCGGGGGATGCTGCTCGGACAGTGCCTTGCGCCCGGCCCCGCCGACGGAGAGGGGTCCGAGCCCTCTGCCCGCTCCCCGATATCCCCCGGGGGTCCCCCAAGCCCTTCCCCCGAGCCTCTTCTCCCTCTCCCACCGAGGGGGCTCCTCCCAGTCCCCTCCCCGGGGACCTCCAAAGGGCGGCGGTTCCTCAAGAAGGCTCCCCCAGCCCCTCTCCCCGAGGGGTTCCGCTCCCCTCTCCCAAGGGAATGCGCTCCCCACCCCCGGCGGGAGGGCTCGATCCCGGAGCATCGCACCCGAGGGGCTGCCCCGGCCCCACTCCGCAGGGAAAGGGGGGCGGGGGTCCTTTTCCCACCCACCCATGGGACCAATGGGGGTAATTCTGTCGGCCCCCACCCCAGGGGGATATTTCCCAGGCTCCCTCTGCCCTGGCGACCCCCAGGGAGAGGGCAGGGGGCGGGGAGCAGGGGGCCTCAACCCCTGCCCCTTTCAGCCCACCGGGCTCCCTCGGCCCCTGTTCTCCGGGGGTGCCCTCAGCCCCTGTCCCCTCGGCTCCTCCGGCAGAGGCTCTCCTGGACCCTCTCCCGAGTTGGGGGGGACTTTCCCCAGCCCATCTCCCCCCTCGGTGCAGAGGGGAGGGGGCTGCCCTGGCCCTCTCCCTAGAGAGCCCCCCGAGCGGGTGTCTCCAGCCCGTGTCCCCTCGGAGTGGGTTCCGCGGAGGGGCCGGGCCGCTCCGTACTCACATCGCGGCGGAGCGGAGCGCGCTGGCGGCGGCGGAGCGGGCGCGGAGCGGAGCGGGCGGCGGCGCTGTCAAGTTTCCCCTTTAACCGGGGCCACCGCCCCGTTTGCGTCTGCGGCACGGGGAGGGCTCAGCCGCCGCCCGCCGCCCTCCTATAAACGGGGCAGCGCCCGGCCCGGCCCCGGCCCCGCCGCCTCCCCCCGGACACGGCCGGGAGCCGCTCACGGACCCGCTGCCGTCCCCGGGACGCGGCTCCGCAAGGCCGCTCCCGCCCGGCAGCC
>VZRO01002710.1:425909-445045 GCA_013397915.1 Daphoenositta chrysoptera
GCCAGGAGATTTGAGGGGGGACAAGAGACGGCCACCCCCCTTCTCCCGAGCTCCCGCTGCCAGGCAGCCGTGGAGGAGGGCGGGGGAGAGGTGGCCGTGCAGCCCCCGTGGGTGCGGGGTGTCCCGGAGCGTGGGCGCTGCAGCCCCGCGGTGTCTGAGCAGGACCGGCCGGTGCCCGGAGAGGACAGAGCTCCCCACATCGGGGGTCCCCTCACCCCGGCCCAGGGGGTTTGTGCAGCCCTGGACAGGATCCGAGGCACAGGATTTGGGAAATGAACATCTGGCTGAGCTGAAGGGATTCTGGCGCTTGGAGTCGATCTTTTTTAGCACTTGAGAGCCAAATTGGGTGGAACGGAGCAACTTTTCACTAAATGGAGGGTGCGATTTTCCACAGCTGGGGAGGACCATCAGAGAGTTAGGGCTGTTCTGCCTGGAGAAGGCTCTGGGGAGAGCTTAGAGCCCTTCCAGTACCTAAAAGGGCTCCAAGAGAGCTGGAGAGGGACTGGGGACAAGGGATGGAGGGACAGGACACAGGGAATGGCTTCCCTCTGCCCGAGGGCAGGGCTGGATGGGATATTGGGAGAAATTCTTCCCTGTGAGGGTGTAAGTCCCTGGCACAGGGTGCCCAGAGCAGCTGTGGCTGCCCCTGGATCCCTGGCAGTGCCCAAGGCCAGGCTGGACATTGGGGCTTGGAGCACCCTGGGACAGCGGGAGGTGTCCCTGCCATGGCAGGGGTAGAATGGGATGATCTTTATGGTCCCTTCCAACCCAAACCATTTTGGGATCTCTGACTCAGGTGCTCGGGAAAGAAGGGGTGGCTGCCCTGCCGCCCTCGCTCATTCCTCAGACACAGCCAATCTGTTCAAACAACCCCCTCCCCACACAGAGTCCGCCCCCAGCTCCCAAATAATCCCTCCAGGAGCCCTGCACACTCCTGGGAGTGCTGAGCTTTGACACCAATCCCCATCACCTCCCGTCTCCACGCACCAGCTCCAGACTCGTCCCGCACTGTTGCACAAACGAGGGAATTCGGCATCCAGCCACCGGGACTGTAAATCTTGGGAGAAAGGAGGTCGGGAAGCGTGCTTGGCTCCTCTCTGCTGGCAAGCAGAGCCGTGTTCCTGCAGCACGGGCTCCTCACACTCACGTAAGGGGTCCCGGCACAGACATCGGCCAGAGGGTGGGAGCGGAGCTCAGAGCACCCGGGGGGGTCGCGGGAGAGAGGCCAGCGGCTGAAACGAGATTCCAAAGGATGCAATTTCCCTTCCCCTCCAAAAAATCCCGCCGATTCCTCTGCTGCTACCGTCCCTCTGCGCCCTGTGGCGCCTGTCAGTGCCAGGACTGCAAACCCCAGCGGACTGAAACATCTGCGCCCCCATCGGAACATTCCTGGCTAATGAGGCTGATTGGGGCTGTCCTGCCCCTGGGGCCGGGTGCCTGAAGGAGCCCCCACGCTCGGGGCTGACAGAGAAAGGTCTTGTCCCCAAGGGCTGCGATCCAGGCTCCGGTAGAGAGCATTCTCTCGTTTGGGTTTGCAGGTCTGAGATCTCGGCTGCTGTTCCTGGACAAAATATCCAACCTGGAGCAGAGCGGGATGCACGGTGGGGGAAGGCACTGGGACGTGTGGGGGTCACAGACAGCTCCCGAGTCCCCCCGGGAGTGTGGGACAGCAAAACCGCCCCGGCTCCGGTTCTGAAAAAGGTGCCAAAAGCAGCTTTTTAATCGCGGGAGAAATATCAGAAACTCGAACCAGGGAAACGAGCAGCCTGTGGGTAACAAAGGCTGTTTTGGCTGAGAGCCGTGGATTGGAAAGGGTGGAGAAAGCCCAGAGAGAAGAGCACATCACTCCCCTGCTCCCTGGACACTTCTTTGGGAAAGTGCATTGTTCAGACCGAGCAGGGCTTGGGACGAACATCGGCTGAGCACGAGCTGTGACAGAGCTCTGGTGCCGGGGCTGGGGCAGAGCTCCTCTCCGCGCCCTCGGTCAGCCGGAGATGCTGGAGGGAGCCTGGCCAGGGAGGAGAGCAGGCGAGGAAGGGAGGATGGTCACGGCACAGCCCTCGGGGTTTTGCTGGAGGGACAACGGCACAGCCCAGGACGGGCCGGGGCTCTCCCGGCGCTCGGGAGCCGCCCCCGCTCAGGCTCGGGGTGAGGGGCGCTGGCAGTGCCACCCCGCCTGAGTCAAAGCAGGCGCCACAATAAATTGGAAGAATGTTTTGTGTACAAACAAGATTCGCCACAGGCTGTGCTGGGAATACTGGAAGATTGACGAGTTGTTTAAACCCTGGGTAAAAAATGTAGATTTCTCACTTTGAATCTGTTCCATGGGGCTACTTAGAATATGATGCTTCAGCTTGAAATTCTAGGATAAAATTATGAGAATCCAGGAGGGAAAGTGGGGTTTCTATCACTTTACGGGACTCAGATGCTAATCTGACAAGGCAGGGATGGGCTGAAAGGGATCGCAGGCTCATTTAACTGTGTGGCATCAAGGAACCGGCACATCAGGGCTCTGCTCATCCCTTTCCTCGGGCCAGGTGAACGGAACCCCTCTGAAGACAAACCTTTTCCAACTGCACAAAAAAGAAATTTCCTTTCTATGTCTTTGTGAGGATGAACTTGTTTAACCCCACATTTTGCTCTCTCATCACAATTTTAGGGACTCGCTTCCTGTTCCCTACCCTGGTGATTGAGATCATTAGCGAGGAGGGTTTGAAACGCAAAGCGCAGGGGTCGAAATCTGCGCTGCCATCAGCAAACCCCTCCTGCCGTTCACTGGGGGCTGGGAAGGGAACTGGGCGGGGAAAATCTTGTTTTCAAACAACTGTGCCCCTAGGAAAAGGAGGAGAGCGGGATATGGTTTGACTGCACTTAGTGGAGGATCTACAGTGCTCCCTCAAAGAACACACATGCAGATATCTAGATATATATATAGTTATATATGTAAATATATAAATACATTTACACTGCTGGAAGGGGTATTGGAAAAAATATTTCAACCTAAAAAGCACGGGAGACTTTATATTCAGCAAACTTCAATAACAAAAGGTCTAATGTACCTTGGAGGCATTGACTTATTTCTCCTGATTTGTTTTCTACCAATTAAAGAAGAATTCATAAAGCATTTTAGTCCTGTCTGCCTTCATGCCCCCAAACCAACTTCATCAAACTTTTTGCTTTCCACTCCAAGCCAGTTGTCAGCACTGATAGAGCCAGGCTGAAATCACTGGAGAAAATCCGCCTGACTTCAGGGAAACCAAAATTTACCCACTGACCCCAAAACCCTCACAAAAATCTACTGAGCTTCCCAGCTGGGACTGAGCATCCTCAGATCCTTTCTGAGCTGCTGGTTCGTGCTCATCTCCTTCCAGCACAGAACAGACCCTACAGAGGTACAGGTCTAAACCAGCTTTCAGCCACATTTTTTCTCAAACTATTGAGTTTTACACTTTTGGCTCCAGCAGGGCCAGCTCTGGCCGCTTTTTCAGTCCCCCCAGGGTTCCTGGAGTGGCCACTGCTGCTCTGAGGGTGCGGATGCTCCGTGCCCTGCAGATCCCCGCTGAGGGACACAGCGGATGCTGCACGGGCTCCGAGAGCAACTGGAACGAGAGCATGTGAAACAAATCCATTGGGGGATATTAAATCCAAGGACAGCCCTGTCAGCTCAGGAAGTCCTTGGGATACTAATTGCTGGAAGCTGGGAAAGTGGACTGGGAGAATCTCACAGAGTTCCCGCCGCCTTCGGGTGCTTTTATCTCAGCATCTCCCGTTGGCTCTGGCAGAGGCTGCACCAGAGGCTGCACTCTGGTCTGAGCCAGCACAAGCATTTCTGTGATCCTACACTGCCCAAATTTTCCTTTAGCATTTTGCCAAAGTTTTCTCCCTTTTTTTCCATAATAGCAATGAGCTTAGGGTTGGGTTTTTTTCTGACTGCTGATGCTGTTTGGGGAATTCTCTCTCCCTTGAGCACAATAATCTGCACGAGTTATGCAATACATGGCTAACATGGGTTTTGGCAAGCTTTGGTTTCACCCAAATTCATATCAGACTCTTCCAGGACATTCAATGATCTTTGTTTTCTTAAACAAGAGAACCTCCTTTCTGAGAAGTTTCTTGCTAGCCCTGCCTGGAGTGTTCACCTGGATCCAGGACTGACACGAAAGCAAGAGCATCCTGGGTTTATTAATTTATTGTCTTTCCTCCAGTCAGTAAACAATTAATTTACACACCCAGCTCTGCAGCAGTGATGCAAAAGGAATGATGCAAAAGGCTGGGAAGACGGCTGTAAATTCAAAGGAATTTCCACAAAGGAACTTTCTCAGCAACTTGGCTGATAGAGGCAGCAATAAACCAGCAATAGACAGCAATAAAAGCAGACACGTTGTTCCTCAGAGTGGAGAAAGGAGACATCCCATCCGTGCAGAAAGGTGGATGATGGGCCTGGGCTGTGATTTAGAAGTGATCTCTGAAAGGAAATAATTTAATGGCACGGCAGCAAAGGCATCCCAGCCATCAGCAGGAGGAGGCAGGGCTGTTGTTTCATCTCCTGGAACGCATCAAAAGCTGCTCAAATCCCAAACCCAGCCCTGCGGGGATTAAATGGAGCAGCTTCACTCAGCAGCAGCTCTGTCATGGAAAGCAAATCCATCCCTGTGCAGGAGACCCGGCCACGAGCCACATGTTCATTGGAATTGCACCCAAACGCTCTCCCTGGAGACCCATTTTACCGGAGTTTGTGCAGGGCGGGCTCCCCTCAGGGGAACCAGGGGACTCGCACTGAAGGATGCCCTGATCAGAGCCTCTGGGGGAAGCTGGGGATATCAGCTGCCAGAAGAAGTAACATCAGTACTGACAACTTATGGAGAACTGGCGTGGAGAGAGTGAATCCCCAGAGGGACCTGGGAATTCTCTAACGTCTGGGAAATTGCTGCAGGAAAGTGGAAAGTATTTGTGAAAGAAATTAGAGAAGCTGAAACTGAAATTCCTCTGGTCACGGCTCAAACAGAGGAAAGAAACTCTTTGGCAGTGTTGAGGAAAGGAGCATCGAGAGGACAGGACAGCAGGAGAAAATGGAGCTGGGTAATTGCAGCACCACAGAAATGCTGGCAATTAGGAGAAAGCCCTAAAGGAGCTGGGCCAGAGGGGAGCTCTGAAAGCAGAACTGGAGAAAAGTGGAGACTGATCCTGGTGTGCCCTCATTGTAAAACAGAGCCCAGATATTTTTGACATGACTCAAAACTGAAGGTGGAAGTGAAAGGAAGGCAAAGCTGTCGCTGGTGCCAGGACTTGGCTCCGGGTACCCAAAGGCTGGAGGTGGCTGTGGGTGCCTCTGCTGCCCCACACTCAGCTGGGGACAAACCCGAGGGGCCCAAAAGCCTGAGAACCGCTGGAGTGGGGCCGCAGACAAGCGGAGCAGCCAAAATCACCAGGGGCTGGGAAAGGCTTCGGGAAAGCAGCACAGGCAGAGAACAGCCCAGAGCAGCCCGAGGGGGCCCTTCGGGGGGCAGCGAAGGGGAGAAAGGGAAGGTGTGATCAGCTGGGCAGCTTTTCCTGCTCGCCCTTGTCCCTTTCCTTCGGAAAGGCTGGCTGCTGTCTCCGACGGACTCTGGCCCCAAGACACACACAAAGCAGAGGAAATCTATTTTTAGTCTCGACAGAAGTGCTAGTAAAGAAAAAAAGGTTAGAAAGACAATTGCTTCCTGTTTAGGGCTGGTGCTGGGAGGGAGATCCTGCCGAGATGCTGAGGAGGGTGGGGAGGGCACAGGGGTCTGTGGGGTGAGGAGCAGTTCCCTGGGGATGGCAGACAAGGAAAGGTGCTCCCAGCTCCCGAGAGCCCCCACGCTGGGCTGGTGGTCCCCGCCCTGGATTCCCGAGGTGGGGAGGGACTCAAGCTTCTGCTCCTTTGGGATTCCTGGTGCCCACCGGCTTTAGGCTGAGCTCAACTGCTGAGGTTAAAAGACTCAAGAGATGTGTGAGTCTAAAGAGAGAAACTGCAAAGTGACTTTCACACTCTGAAAACTGATTGAAGACTTATCCCTCTGAAAATTCCAATACTTGGTAAAATCAGTTGGATTTACAGCAAGAGAGAAGGTTCTGGGGCCAGAGGGGCTTAAACACCAATTAATCTCTTTATCTTCAAAGTGCTTTGGTGCTTCCACCAACAAACCACATGTGAGAGGTTAAATTAGGAACCCAAAATTAAATCCACAGCATTTTCTTCGATGAACTTTCCTCAAGTCGAATCTACTTCCTCTTTTTAAGACCCCAGCACTGACATTTTTGATGGCATTTAACATTTTTCAGAAGTAAGACAATTATCATTAGAAATCAGCTTAAAATGCACATTTTTCTATTTTAGGAACAGCACAAACTGCAACTCTTTCCGGGACAGTTTGTGTTTCTTCTGCTGCACCATTAAAAATCAATCATGGATGTCAGCAGCTCATTATTCTGACAAGTGGCTTTACTTCCCCTTGTGCCTTTTCCACATCACACACACTCAAAAGGAGGAAGATGCGACAGTTTTTCTCCTGAAAACACAGACTGGAAGGGCAGGGATGGGTCCCCGTGGGTGGATTTGGTGACATACAGGATATTTTCAGCTCCTTCCTGGCACACGGTGAAAGAGAAAATACAAAGGAAAACAATTATCCTGGTAACCCAACAAACAAAACACTCATTTAATTTCTACCCGGAGTTTACACCAGGAAATGAAATCCGAACACGTTTGTGAAATTGCAACAATGTATTGGCAAAGAAGCTGAGGAGAAGTGGGAACGCGTGCGGCCGTGGGTGCTGCGCGCTCAGGTGAGCCCCGCTGAGACGTACCCCAGGATCTGCACCGTGCTGGGGTAGCTCTTGCGCATCCCCATGCAGCGCTCCTGGTCGATGAACAGGGAGTTGTTCTTGACCACCAGGTCGTGCTCCAGGACCCCCTTGGAGCGCACCAGCATCTGCAGCATGTCCTCGGAGGCCCGCAGGCACTGGTGCAGGTTCCGCAGCGTCTCGTTGATCTCGTTGACCTCTTGGACAAGGCTGGAAAACAGCGGGACCCGTTAGAGCCTCACCACGGGGTGGTGTCCGTCCAGATGGGCCCTCTGGCACAGGACTGCCCCCGTCAGCACACCCAGGCTGATTCCAGTGCCCCATTCCTGGTATGGGGAAGCCAAAGGCAGAGCTCCTCCCGACCTCCGTGGGGAGGAATGGAGGAGTTTGTTCCGAAGCTCTGGTTATGGTCAGCCACGTCTGCCAGAGCAGCTCGTGCCACAGGGAACAGGAATGAGCAGCTGTGGTTTCCCGTTTCTGTTTGGGTTTGTGGCTTTGTTGGTTCACCCTCCTGGATTTCCCCGTGCAGGGGTCCTGCACAGGATGCACACACAGCAAGTAAGGGGCTTATCCTTCAAAACTGAGCACATCCAGCCACCTGGACGAGGCGGGAGAGAAGGTGAGGTTTACCTAAGTGGGAAAATTCCAGCCCCTCATGGGGTGGCATCAGGCTGGACCCGGCCATGGTGTCCAGCTTCTGTCATGGGTGCGGAGCTCTCCAAGCACCCGGAGGCTGGGACACCTGCTCAGTGCTTTAGATTCTACCAGGGCACTTACGGAAGGAATATTTAGGGAAAAAAAGCAATTTTGTCATGCAGGGATGCTCCCGAGTGCCCCCCCAGGCCCTGGCAGCCCTGCAGCCCGGCCGTACCGGATCTGGGCAGCGTCCCGGCACAGCTCCACGTTGGGTCTCCGCGTGCGCTCATCCAGCCGGGTCTGAGCCACCTTTAACTGAACCTCTTTGTCCCTTATGGTCTTCTGGATGACTTGGATCTTCGTCTCGATCTGGAAGATTTCCTGCCGTGTCTGGAGTGAAACAGAAAACACAGGGATCGATGAAAAAATGTCTTCTCTAGTGATCCCATGGTTCCCTTTTCTCCTGTTTGTGCAGGAAAAACCCCAAGGTCAATAAACAGCCCCTGGGCTCAGGCTACCGCTGCTCTGCCACATCAAGGCACAGACCAAGCAGAGTTTTCAGGGAAAATCTCTTTGCTCTTGCTGTCACATCAGAGGAGATTTAGGAGCAGAGGAAGTTTAAGAGCAGTGATGGATCTACTGAATTACCAGCTTCCCAAACTTGCTGTTTTCAAGAACTGATCATTCGTCAGCTAACAAAAAGAAAGGTTTAATGGCTCCTCATTTAAGGATGTGGCATCAGCCCCCAGTGCTGCAAACTCAACCAATCTGAGCCCTTTCCAGGGAGCTTCCCATGAGTCCCACTGGTCCGAGCCAGGTCCCATCACTGATCCGGCAGAGGAGGGCAGGGGGCCCACGGATAACCGACCGTCCCTTGGGAGGAAGCCGAAGCGGCAGCGGCAGCACGAGGCCGGGCGGGGTACCTTGGCCAGGTGTGTCTGGATCTTGCTCTTGGCGTTGGCGGTCTCGGTGATGCGGCTGGTGAAGGCGTCGTTGACTTTGCTGAACTGGCGCCACATCTCGTCGGCCGTGCCCATGAGGAGGCTCTCGGTGCTGGCGCGCAGCTTGGCCGAGGTGGCGCGCGCGCTCTGCGAGCGGAAGATGTTGTTGTCCGTGAACCTGGCCCACGTCTCCGGCACCGAGACCCTGCGGGGGGACAGGACAGGCCCTTGGCAAACCCGCGCTGCTGAGCCTGGGTGGAGATTGATGCAAATGAAATCTGTGCTCCTAATTAAATTAGATGGAAGTGAAACATCTGGACCCCGTTTGGTGATATTTATCAAATGGGGGCATGTTCACGAAGACAGCTTGTGAAAGCTCAGAAAAACAAAAGATTCTCCCATAAAAACCAGAGATTCCAATCAGAGCTCCTATTTACACCATCGAGGCATTAAGTGCCAAGGAGCTCCCGGCCTCACGAGGACACGCAGATCACAATTCAGTCAATTCCTTTTGCTCACAGCCCATCTCAGTCTCCCACTAAACTGAACGAGCTTTAGATCCCACTCCATTCCCTGTCTGTGCATTTGGGATGAAGTTCCTGCCTGTGCAGTAGTCCAGAACAAGGTCAACAAAAGACTTAAATACCACATAAGCTCCATTTAAAACCTGCTGATTCCCGGCACATTTTACCCCCCTCTGAATTTTAGCCTCAATCCTTTGCAATCCACTTGCCTGTCTAAATATGTCTGAGCTCTACTGTGAATAATTATTCAAACTATTAGAAAAATTGTATCAATCTGTGCCTCTACATAAACTTCATGGGTGTGTGTGAGCAGATTTATTCTCTCAGCCCTTTGACACTTAGGGCATCTCTCTGTGCGTGCTGGGTTAGCGTTCATGTACTGCAGAGCTAAAGCTGAATTCCTGGCACTCAAAAGCAGCTGAACCCTGTCCTAGGACCACACTCTCATTTCTTTACTTTCGGGGTCATTTCGGCTCCCTGCCAGCCCCTCTCCATGCAGGGGTGAGCCCCCAGACTTTTCATCAGTGAGGAGCACTCAGGCAAGCACTGACACATCTTTGAAAATATGCATGAACTTAATGAGCTGTGCAGAGGTGCTGGGCTGAATTCGTTTGCAGGCTGAGCTCTGAGCCCTGATCTAATGTTTAATTAGCTCGGGCTCGCTTTCGCCCACCGGGTGTTTGGCATCCAGCTGAAAGCAGAGGACGGTTCTCCCCCTGGAGAGACCAGAGGGAAACGAGCCCTGGAGGTGGGTGTCTCCAGGAGCGATGGATGCACCTTCAGACTGGGCTGGGAAATCCCAGCTCCCTGCCTGGGCCAGGCTCTGGCCCGCCAGGGCCCCCGGTGCTCACGTGGCATCGACCCTCTCCACGCCTTTGTAGTAGTGGATGCCTCTGGAGGTGTTCTTCAGCTGGTAGCACTTGCTGTCGATGTGGTGGCCCATCTGCTTGTCAGCCAGGTCCTTCTCCAGCTCCTGCCGTGCCTCCTTGTTGCACCTGGAACAGACGAAGTGCAGGGCTCAGCTGGGATGGAGGCATGGGATGGTTTTGTGCCCATCCCACTCCCCTGCAGCTCCCGGAGCATCCCTGCCTGCCTCTGCAGGGCTTTGACCTGCAGGGAGTGGGGGCAGTAGGGATCTGCTGGGGGGCCACGGCACAGCTGCACATCAGCCCTGCAGCAAGGGCCAGAGCTCTCCTTACATGAGCTGGCAGTTCACCGTGTCCAGGCACTGCTGCAGCCTCTCCCGGCAGGACCTGATGGTCTTGATTTCCTGGGCAAAGGCAGAGCGGACCCATCAGCCTCGGTGCTCAGACGTCCTGGGCACTGCTCCCCTCGGGCCCCTCCAGCCTCGCACACAGCAAGGACCTCCCTTTCCCCACAGCAAACGGGGGCTGCAGGAAGGGCCCCCAGCCCCAGGGCACCCACTTGTGCAGCTGACCCTGGCCAGGGGCCAGGAGGGGACAGGAGGGGGCTGTGGCCATGGCCAGGGCCTCTGAAATCACTTTCAGGGTGGGTTCCCAAGCTTTTTCATCTTGACATCAATGGCCAGGGCTGCTTGGTTCCATCACAGGGAGACAGAGCCGGATCCTGACCTGACGTGAACAGGCACAGGGGTACCCCGGGCCAGCAGTGCCACGCATCCCCATCCCCAGTCCCAGGGCATTTTCCTCCCCACAAGAAATCCCATCCATATGGGACAAGAGGACTTTGGTGTAAATCCCTGGTCAGTTCTAGGCGGGGCTCAGCTCCCCTGGAGGAAGGCTCGTGCTGCTCTCGGCTCCCTCGACTGCAGCACAAGCCTATTGCCCCGTGAAGATTTCCAGAGGCTGGTGATCAGTGCTCCAAATCCAGGGATTTTCAATCCCTCCTGTCTGCAACAGCCAGCTGAAAGCACAGCCTAAATGCATCCCAAACACTTAAAAACCCACATGGCATTATGGAGATACCAGCTCTGATAATTTTCCTAAACCCTCATGACTTTCAAACTAATCATTTAATTGTTCATAACAAAAAATCTTCTAAGAGAGCAGTGGCTTCACAGGCCCAGGGGCTGCAATTTCCTTCCCAGTTTTGTGAGGCTTTTACAGTGATTCTGTTTCCCTGTACTCTGCATTAGGATCCCATTTGCTGTGCCAGCTCTCCTCCTGTTTGCTTTTAATTCATGATTGAAAGCAGCCTAGATAAAGGCAGGCAGGAGTGCAGGTTTTTATAGTTTCTATCAAACCATTCCCTGGGCACACAGAGCTACAGTCCTGCTGCAGCCACACTGCCCTGAGCAGAGCAGAGCTGGGGGAAGTGGAATTAATATCTTTTATTAGCCCAGCTAATATAGCTGGGGAGAGCAGACAAGCTGCTGGGCACACCCTGCCCTCTCCATCTGTGTGTGTGTGTAATATTCAGAATGTGCTATAGATACAGAGACAGATCAGATAAATAAACAGAGATCCGTGCTGACAGGACTCTGAAAGGCAGGACCATCTCACAGACTCCTCAGAGAGGGACAGAGGACCCTGATAAGCCACACAAACCCAGCTGGTTTCCAGCTCTTCCTTCCTCTCCCATGGACACGCTGCTGGGTGGGAACACCAGCCCCTGCCCCAGCAGGTTTGAGGGGTTAAAGAATTTAGAGCTGAAGAGCCAGTGAGGGAACAGGGCTGCCAAACTTGTTTAGGGGAGTTTAGGTAAAAATAACTTTGGCACATGATGTGTGCTGCCACACTTACTGTGATGAGCTGTTTCTCCACGTCGTCATTGACCAGGTCGATGCCCATCCTCTTCTCCCGATTGAGCAAACACTTGTGAGCGACCTGGTGGGGACATGCCGTGACATCAGTGCTGGCTGCAGGGGCAGGGCTCCCTGCAGGGACAGTGCCCATGTCAGGGAACACAGGGAACTAAAACATAGGTGGGCACGGGGATGGCAGCCTGGGAAAAGCTGCCCGAGGCAGCTGGGTGAGCTGACAACAGCAGCCGAGGGCAACATCAGCACGGCATCGGTGGGAGGGAGCCTGCGCGTCCTGGGGCCACCACAGCGGAATGCAGGGACCCGTGTCAGGCTTGGTGTTGCCCTCCCCAGAGCCTAGCAGTAAGGCACGGGCTTTTGTGTCCCAACCCAGGATTTTGGATAGAGAAATATTTGGTTAAACAAACGCTGCCGTGATGTGCTCAGCATATGCTGGAGGGGCACGCAGCAGATGCAGGGGATTTGTTTATCACTGACTCAACTAATGGGCTCTTGATGAAAACGTTCCAGTGTTACAGAGCTGGGATGAACTTTGTGAGAGGTTTGAGTGGCTGCAGATGTTTGGGCTGGGGGCTGCAGGGTCCCTACCTGGAAGGGGCCCTCGGTGTCGGCCAAGGCTCTCTCCAGCCGTTTCTGCATGTCCGTCAGGGAATTGGTCTCCCTGATCATGGCATCCAGCTCGATGCACAGCTCGGATTTCCAGTACTCTATGTCATTGACGCGCTCTCCCAGGTTCTTGGTGCTCTCGCCTTGGGTCCTCTTGGCCTGCTGGTACACGTCCTTGATGGTGCGGGTCAGGTCGGCCCGCAGGCGCTCCGCGTTGTGCCGCGTGGTCTCCGACTCCTTGTAGTTGGTCATGTTGGACCTGTGCCAGTCATCCAGCGAGTGCCGGCTGAAGACACCATTGGGTCTCTCAGAAATAAAAGGAACTATCTTGGTGGGGGGAAGCCCCGGGAAGCTTTCGGTGAGGGGAGACAAGGTTGGGTTGAGGGCAGCTGCTTTGTAGTAGGAGTTGGGCATCCATGGCATGCTGAAGCTCTCAGGATGATAGGGAATGCGGTTTTTGTAGCTGGTGGTCATGGTGCCGGTGGCCGGCAGGACCTTGGGAGGTGGTGGCTGTGGCTGGTTAAACTTGGCTTTTAGGGGATAGCCGTAGAGTTCCATCCTGGAATGCTGCTGGAGCAGGTCCTGCACACAGGAGGCAGAGGAAAACCTTACTCAGAGAGTTCCTGTCCTTATGGCACCTATACAGCAACACCCAGCTTGTGATGGGACCAGCCCTGCCCGGGGCACCCTCACAGCCCCTAAATCTCCTGAACGTAAATCCCCTGCGACAGCGTCCCAAGCATTTGGATAGGGAGGGATTTGATACCAAGTTTGCTCTTGGTATCTTGTGTCAGGTCTTGAAATGAGGAGAGAAACAAATCATGGCTGCTAAAGAGGATGACAGATCTTATACCTTCATTTTCCTTATTCCTTAATTCCTTATTTCCTATTATTCCTTCATCTTCCCTGCCAATCTAATGACCTCCCCTGTGAGGGTGGGCAGGCCCTGGCACAGGGTGCCCAGAGCAGCTGTGGCTGCCCCTGGATCCCTGGCAGTGCCCAAGGCCAGGCTGGACATTGGGGCTTGGAGCAGCCTGGGACAGTGGAAGGTGTCCCTGCCATGGCAGGGGTGGTCCCTTCCAACCCAGGCCAACGAGTCTCATCCCAGGATCCAGCCCAGCCAAAGGCTTTGGGGTGGGCAGTGGGACACTCATAGCCTCAGGCTCAGCACAGAAGCTTTCACAGAGTCAGTTTGGCAGAACTGAGGATGAGACATCTGTGCTCAGCTCCAACAAACCCCCGCGAGTGCTGTCCCACAAACCCACCACTCCAGCCCTTTTGTCCCTGCTGGGGACGGGCCACTGCCACTCCCTGCCTCCATGCCACCTACTGACACCTGGGGAGTGGCAGGATGAGAGTTCCCCCCCCGGACACGGGCACACCCCGGGAGCTGCTGACCAAGGAGGGCTTGGGGCTGAGGACAGTACCAGCTGTGCTGGTCCTCCCTCCCCGTGAGGCACAGCTCGCCCCTGGCTGCGAGTGTGGGGTGAGCTCAGGCCTGGGGGTGCCGGGGGGTGCTGCTGCTCATCACTGGGTGCTGTGGTGGTGCTGGCACTGCCTGGCTCTGCCCGGCCCTGGCTGGCAGCACCAGCACAGGGCCCCGTTGCTATGGACGGGGGGTTCCGTGGCCAGTGACCTCGTTCTGGGGGGCTCTGTGACAGTGCCTGGGCTCTGTGACCTGTCCTGGCCATTGACCCGCCCTGTAATGGCCACAGCAATGGCTTGTTGGGCAACACAGGCTGCTGGGTGGGCAACCTGGGGCCAGCAAACACCTCCCTGGGCATCCCAGTTCCTGCCCTGAACCTCCTGCCCTGCTGGGCAGCTTTGTGCAGCCCCTGGGCCACCAGGGGCAGGTGCTGAGTGGCTGGATAACGCTTGTAGCCACTTGATTTAGGTGCAGATTGCCCTGCAAGGAGCAGTATCCTTATGGATCCCTTCCAACCTGGGATATTTTATGGTCCTATGAACTCAGTGCCCTCACTGGACAGCCCAGTGCCGCCCTGGACAGCCCAGTGTCCCCACTGGTGCTCCTGTGCCAGCCAGAGCCCCTCTGGGTGGGTGGGTGCCCAGAGTGGGGCTGCTGGCACCCCAGCGAGACGTCCCCAGGAGCCCCTCCCAGCACCAGGGTGACAAGCAGCAGTCACCCACTGACACTGGGATACTTCGGGGAATGCTTTCCCGGTTTTCTCTGGCTCTAGCCTGGGAACAGGCAGGCAGGAGGAGCTAGGTAGGGATGTAGGGGGTGAGCCCAACTCCAGCTCATCCAAGGGGGTCTCTCCCCAGCTTTTGGGAACACCATTCAGCTCTGCTGGGGCAGCTTCCATGTCTCACTTTATCCAGAGGAATATTTTCATTTCCGTCATTTCCCAGCTGTGTCCACAGCTCATCGAGTACCCAGACTGGTGTTTCTGCCCTCTCACAGACACCTCAGTTTCTCCTGATTCTCCCAATTCTTGCAGATGCAGACTGGGACTGCACCGAGGGGTTTCCCAGGTCCTGGTGATGCAGTGACCCCCGGGACACCCCTCCTGGGCTGGGCTCCCCGGGCAGCTCTGCCTCTTGCCAAGGAGTGACAGAAAACAGAACCCAAAGTGCTTCATCTACACAAAGTGCAGCCCATCTTCATTTCACTTAAAGCACACGTCCTGCTTCGAAACAGCTTCATCAACCTGAAACCAAACATTCAGCACGTCAGTTGGGTTTTCTACAGCCAAAGCAGATAAATAATTGCAGCGAAAGCCAGCCAAGCTCTGTCCCCCAGCAGGACACCCACCCACCCTGGGACCAGCCCAGCTCTCCGCTCCCTGCACGCTCCCAGCTCCAGCTCGGCTCTCACGCCCTGCCTGTGGCTAATTCTGTTGGAATGAATCATTGCCCGGCGAGGGACACCACTGACTGTGGGAGGCAACCGCAGGGCTTTTGAAGTATTTGCAAAATCGGGCAATAGTAATTCGATAATGCTGTAAATGGCCCGCGGGTGCTCTGTGGAGGGACCAGAGCAGGTCCTTCTGGGGCAGCGCCACAAGCAGAGGACAGAGGGGACGTCGCAGTGGGCCAAGCTTTGGTCCCACCAGAATCACAGAATGGCCTGAGCTGGAAGGGACCCACAGGGATCACCCAGTCCAACCCCTGGCCCTGCCCAGACCCCCCAACACCCCCACCCTGTCCATCCCTGGCAGCGCTGCCCAAACGCTCCTGGAGCTCTGGCAGCCTCGGGGCCGTGCCCATTCCCTGGGGAGCCTGGGCAGTGCCCAGCACCCTCTGGGGGAAGAACCTTTCCCTGAGATCCAACCTGAACCTCCTCTCACACATCCTAACAGCTGCAAAGATGAGGAGAATTGGCACAGGTAAAATAGTCAAATACCACAAGTGACTCCCAAGTAGCATCCAAGTGCACACAGTCTGTGGTCCCAAAGTCCCATCTCTCTGAGTACCCCAGCAAATTAAACAGGTTCTTTACACCACCACCATTCATTCGATTAATTAAACTTGGTTTCTCAATTCTGGCTACAGCTCCAACAGCTGCAACATCACTAAAATTACAAACTGTCCCCACCCAGTTGTGCTGGGGCACATCCAGTTTGGGTGGACACGTGAGGACACAGCTTGTGCTGAAGCCTCAACCAGTTTAGCTCAGAATAAAAAAACAAAACCAGGGTGAACCCATGAAGGTGATGGGAAGCAGAGGTGCCAGTTCTCAGCACGGCAGCCCAGGCTGGCCAAGCCGAGCAAACTGGAATTTCAAGGGATACATTTGGATACCTGAGTACAAAATCTGCTGCCAAGAGCTGTCAACCTTTGTGTCATAGCTCTGTATTCTGGCTGTCTATTAATACAGCATTACACTGGGTCAGGAGCTGCCCTGCTGAAAATACCCAGATCCAGATCCTTTACAGCATCCCCTGTGAGCCTGCACGTACCCAGAATAGCCCAGTCACACTTTTACTCACGTTTGAATATTCCTCTGTCTCCCATAAATGCTGCACCTGCCTGAAAGGGATCAACTGTTTATTCATAGAACCACAGAACCCCAGAGCGGGCTGGGCTGGAAGGGAGCTTGGAGCACCCTGGGACAGTGGAAGTGTCCCTGTCCCTTCCTGAAAGGGGTGGGATGAGATGGGCTTTAGGTTTCCTCCCAAACCAAACCACTCCATGATTCTCTGAGATGATTTTCACTTCTGAAATGAGGCTCTTAACAGAGAGAGAAAGCAATAAAGAGATCAAAAGTAAACCAAAAGTAGACCAAAAGTAGACTGGCAGCTGAATTATTCAGTCCAACCAGAGTAGCATTTGACTGAGCTTTCCAAACAATAAATATGGCATGAATAAATCATCACAAATTCTTCCCTGAGCTCTCGTGATGAGTCACAACCACCAAACCACAGGGCAGGCTCTGCTCATCCCCAAGGTTAAGCCTGGGATCACTCCTGTAATTACAGCATTGGTGACCTCAGAAAATGTCATCATTTACTGGTGATGTTCTCAGCAGTGCCCAGGAACCATCAGAAATAAAAAACTGAGTTCAGGGAGAGCCTCTCTGCAGCCTCTCCAGTCCCCCCTGTGTCGGGGGAGCTCTGGGCTTTGCTCTCTGCATTGGTGGCACTGCACAGTCCAGGGCAGTGGGGACGGCGTGCTCTAAACTGCATCCAACAGGCAAAGGGGCTCTCACACCCTAAAATCACCCAGCTGCACAAACCAGCGGCTGTGGGAGCAGGAGGAGAGAGCTCTGTGCACCCCCGGACTCACAGCCACACAGAGCTGGGGGTGCAGAGCATCCACCACGGCTCTGTCCCTGGGATCTGACAGGAGCCCGGGGGAGTTTGGCCCTTCCAGCCAAGCTCACACAAGGTCACAGTTTGGGGTCACCTCCCTGGCACACAGAAAAGGCCTCGTGAAACCATCCCCGGCTTTTTTCCTTTGTTGCTGTAGCCCTGGATCACCAACCCTTCCACCCACCCTGGGGCTGACTCTTTCCCAAGGGCAGGCAGAAACTGCTCCAGTAACTGATGGAGGAGAAAAAGGGAAATCAACCCAGTTTCTCTACATTTACCTTGAAATATCCCACCTGTGAAAGCGTTTAACCATGTGCTGTTTATTAACATCAGCCCCGTTATTCCAGGGCAGTTTAAACACAGAATTTAGAAGTGAGCCCCAGCATCGGAGGCCTCTGAGTAGCAGCGGATAGCTCTGGTGATTGATGCTGCACACACGCTTTTGTGCTCAGTTGCAGTGAGTTATTGGTGGCCTCTCCTTGCCTTACACACTCCTCATTTCAGAGCCAGATGTGAAAGCAATTAACACACTGAGAGGGCTCTCTTTAAGTCTGTGGGGCTTTTTATAGGTTACTGTTTATTTCTGGACCTCCTTTCTTGAGGTGAATTTTGGCAGACAGCCCCAGGGCTGGTTTATGTCATGACTGGCCATTGTTTAGAGTTTTTTATTGCTTTGGCGAAGGGCTTGCATTGGAAAAGGGAGGCAGAGTTACTCTATTTTTTTTCCCTGTCATCGTACTCAGGCTGTGATTCCACAGACAGCAAAAGGATCAAAACGTCTGCAGAGCTGATAGGAACAACCTCAGCCCCTGCTCCTCAGGAAATAGCGAGGGCTGAACACAATCCTGGTGTGGAAGGGCCCAGAAAGCTCCTCTGGAAAAAACCCAAACCAGCATTCATGGAAATTGCTTTAAAAAGAAAGAAAAAAACAATCACAGAAAGGTTTGAGTTGGAAGGGACCTTAAAGATCCCCCAGCCCCAACCCCCAAAATCTCTTCCCCCACTTTTCAGCTCCCCATGAGCACTGCCAAGGTGCTCCCTCCGTGGTTATCCCAACACCTTCCCCAGGCAGGGGATTTGGAGAGGGGGGATGTGCCCTGCACTGTCCCCTGGCACAAGCAGGGGATGTTCCACGTCCTTTTGGTGCCACTCAGGACATGCATCCCCATGGCAGAGGGTGGCACTGGATGAGCTTTGAGCTCCCTCCCAACCCAAGTCTTTCTGTGATTCTGTGATGTGCCCAGGGAACCTCAGAGGCTGCAGCCAAAACACAGCAATTTCATTCCAGCTGCTTTTATTTCAGCTTCCCAAAGTCCAGGTGGCCTCAGGTGGTTTATCCCTCACACACACAGAGCAAACCAAGTGCTTGTGAGCACAGTGGGTTTAAAACCCCACCCAGGCTGTGCTTGCCTGAATTGAACCCCTCTGCAGAGGGATCCCCTACAGAGATACTGCTGCTACCAGTGAAGCAATAATTCCCCATTTCAGTATCACTCATTATTTGGGGTCACTTGAGGGATTGTCTAACTCCAGACAACATTTCCTTTGATCAGATTTGGCCCTGAGAGCTCTGATAAGCCCAAAGTCTGTGTATTCAAGAGATGTTTGGATTTGTGATATGAAAAACTTCGACTGCCCTTAGGTGCTGAATAAGGACAACAAAGCAGCCGGGCTCACCTGGCTGAGTACTCGGCTGGAATGAGAGCCTGGATCTGAACTGTCCTTTCCATTTGGAGAATTTGCTTTTCTTCCCACACCAGTGCCTGGCCCCTGTGGCTGCCCCAGCCCCAGCCAGGATGCCAGGGCTGGATCCTCCATGGCAATGGGGCTGGATCCTCCATGGCAATGGGGCTGGATCCCCATGGCAATGGGGCTGGATCCCCAATGGCAATGGGGCTGGATCCCCACGGCAATGGGGCTGGATCCTCCTTGGCAATGGGGCTGGATCCTCCTTGGCAATGGGGCTGGATCCCCATGGCAATGGGGCTGGATCCCCGTGGCAATGGGGCTGGATCCCCATGGAAATGGGGCTCGATTCCCCATGGCAATGGGGCTGGATCCCCGTGGCAATGGGGCTGGATCCCCATGG
>VZRO01002710.1:445340-494061 GCA_013397915.1 Daphoenositta chrysoptera
TAGCTCCGGGCGTGGTGCTCGGGCATCGCTCTCTGCTTTCGGAGCAGCAGCAGCCGCCGGGCCGAGGAGCACGGAGGATGTTTATCCTCCAAAACAAAGGGAAACCATTCCCATGTCGAGCTGAAAAATAATTAAGACAGCTGCGATCAGATCAGATCCTGCAAATGACATGGTATCGTTTGTCGGGTTTTTTTGCTAGAAAGGGCAGATCAGATTTCCCAATAAAGGCCCTTTTCCCTCCCCCTGCCAGTGTTGTTCCTGTGCATCTGTCCCTCCCTGTGACACTCCAGCAGGAGGAGAGGCTCTTCTCTGCCCTGCCCTGCCACAGACCTTTAGAAGGATCGCTAACATTTCATTACATAAATATTTTGCTGATACTTTCTCTCATATTACATGACATTTTTATCCCTGGAGCCCTGTGCCCACCCAGACAGATGGAGCACACGGTGCCTGCCCATGGAAATGGAAACCAGGGATGAAGCCACGGGCTTCTTCCCCTGGAAGTGACATATATTTTCAAGGAGTTCAAGCAAATGCTGTTTTCTGATTGTATCCTGAGCTGCCTGCAGCAGGTTAATTCTGGCATGTTTTGGTGAGATGGATGTCACTCAGACTAACAGGAAAGGAGAAGATCATTGAGGTCTCTCCTTCATGAGGGTTTGCTCCAGTGTCAAGGTTTGAGCTGGGATTTTCACCAGCATCCCCAGAAGTGACGCACCAGCCCCTCAGTTTTTCTCCAAATCCCATGGTTTACTCCTAAATGTTGCCTTACACAGCCATAATCCAAGGCACAGACACCAGGCCTGTGACATGGAGCGGGAGAGGAGCCCCAGGCCGGGCCTTCCCAGCGTCACCCACAGGCCCGGCAAAGGAGGAGTTGCACAGGGGTGTCCTGCAGCCAGAAATTCCTCCCACAAAGGAGCCTGGGGGTGGGCAGGGGGGCCCTGGAACATGATCCACCTTCAGCCATCAGTGTACAGAGTAAAACAAACCACCCTGACTGCACCTTGGAACAATGAGAGCAGATAAAACCAGATAAAGACACTGCAGCAAATAATGACCAGAAGACGTTTGCAATATATCACAAAAGCAGGAAGAGCACACCAGGAAATCTGCGTTTTCCCACAGTTTTCAGAGAAATTATTTCATTATCTGCTTGCCCTGATCACCTTCAATCACCAACAATTCTGGAATCATGGAATGATTTGGCTTGGAAAGGACCTTAAGGCTCATCTCATTCCCCCCCCTGCCATAGCAGGGAACCTTCTACTGTCCCAGGCTGCCCCCAGCCCTGTCCAGCCTGGCCTTGGGCACTGCCAGGGATCCAGGGGCAGCCACAGCTGCTCTGGGCACCCTGTGCCAGGGCCTCACACCCTCACAGGGAACAATTCCTTCTCAATATCCCATCCAGCCCTGCCCTCTGGCAGTGGGAAGCCATTCCCTGTGTCCTGTGCCTCCATCCCTTGTCCCCAGTCCCTCTCCAGCTCTCCTGGAGCCCCTTTAGGCACTGGAAGGACTCAGCACATGGCGTGGGCTCACAGAGATGTGTTTGAATCCTTGTCCCATGGGAAGTGTTTTTCCTCGTGTCTCTGTGGAGGATTTATCCCTCAGAAAGGGCAAGAAGCCCTTGGAAAGGAAGGAATCAACTGGGCTGGCCCAGCCCTTCCCACTGCAGTTCTGGCCTGAGCTCCCCTCCTTGGCTTGGTTTGCCACAAACAAGCACCAAAAGGTTTCGGATTTGCAGCCTAGTGGAGCTCACATTTTTCCACCTGATTATTTCCCCTCTTTCTGGAGTGTGAGGTTCAGCTCCTGGAGGCTGGTCAGGGGCTGGCTGAGGGATCTTTCAGATTTGGGGGTTTGTGGTTTTGTTTCACCCACCTGGAGTTTTATTTGAGAGGGGCTCAAAGCATAAAATGAGTAACTGGCCAAACCCAGTGGGTTTTGCCTGGTTTTAGATCAACATTTTTCAACCCACCCGAATATATAAATCATCTCAGTTGTAAAGCTGGGCTATAAACCAGAGACAGTTCATTCACTTGCTTATACATTTAATATCATCATGGCAGGGAAGGATTCTGCCCCAAAATTTCCTCCTTCTGTCCCCTGAGAGCTGAGGGAATCACCACAGCCAGCTCCCATGGGGACTCTTTCCCTGTGGACATGGACTGGGACAAATGCCACCTTCCACCAGGCAGCCCTCAAAATGCTGTTTTCAAACTAAAGATGCAATCTGGTAAAGCCAAAACCAGGATATCTGAGGTCTGGCACATGCTCATGAAAACCTTGGGATGATGTTATTTAGTGCTGAGCATCTCCAGAGTCCAGTTACAGATTTCTGGGGAAAGCTCAGTCCAAATGCAACACCAAAGCTGCACAGAAAAGGCTTCCAAAAGCTCCAGGAGGGATGTGCCAGGAGCAGGTACAAGCTGTAGGAACTGGGAAGGTGCAGCTGGAACCTCCAGGAGATGCTGAGCTCTCGGATTCTGAGGGTGTTTATAACTTGGGAAATTGCTATTCCACTGCCAGCTCTTACGGGAAGGAAACGGGGCGGAAGGAGCTGCCTGCGCTGTCATGTTTTATTGTTTCATTGGAAATTCGTGGTTTTCTTAAAGCCACAACTCTGGGGTCACGGAGCTGTTAGAGAAACTCATCTCTCCTGCCAAGATTCCTCTCTGAAGCTCCCATCTGCACAGAAAAGGTGTCCCCAAAAGGGGAATATCCAAGTCCAAAGTGTTCAAATGGTGCAAACCTGAACTTTCTAGGGAAAAGGGTGGGAATGCAGACTCCATCCCTCCAGTCTCTTGCTGAACTTCATGGAGCCTGAGGTACTCCAGCACTGCGCTTTTCTAACTAGAGGAGATGGGAATAAGAGATTCCCTACCCAGACAAACCCCTCCAGCCTGGCAGCTCCGGATCCGGGATAACTCCCTCTGGAAGAGAGGTCACACTGCCCAACCCCACTGTTCCCCAGGAATGCCTCTCTCCACAGGGACACGGAGCCAGGCTGGAGCATCCCCTCCCTGCCTGGAGCCCGGCCCGGCTGGGCTGCGCTGGGCTGGCAGAGGGGGAAGGACAGCACTGACCTCCACGGCAGGGGCCAGCAGGTCCCCACGGAACAGCTCCAGCCACCCCAGGAGCCCCCGGCCCAAGGAGCAGCTCCGAGCCACCTCCGTGGGGTTGGATGCTCCAGGGCCAATCACCCACGGCCAAAGCTCAACCCCATCACTTCCCAATTCCAGCCTATTTAGGGAACGCACTCCTTGTTTCCCCCAACCCCTTTTCCTCCTGGCAGCATCCTGCCCTGCCATGGGGAAGGGCTATTCTTAGGGACATCTATTTTGGGTTGGAATGCTGGAATTAAGAGCCTTCCTTCCTTTAAAGAAAATACGCCCGATGATATTTAAAAGCTTCACCCCAGCTCGAAGGCTCAGCTCCGGCTGCTGAGTGAAGCAGATTTACTTGTTAGTTTAACATTTACCGGAGGCTGGGATGATCCCAGCTCCACCAGGACCACCCAAACACCCTCCAGAGGCTCTGGGAAGGCTGGGATATTCCCTTTAATGTGCCGAGGAGCAGCTTCACGGGCTTTACTCATTCCCTGTTTTTTGGCACAGCTTTTAATCAGTTGCAAACAGATTTAGTAAAATATTTTCCATCAAAACCCTTTTTGACAGAAAATGGCTTTTGGACACAATGGAAACATTTGTGGAGAAGAAAAATGAAAATAAAGCCTGCTCAGCTGATGCTGGAGGCCTTTATTAGAAACAGAAAGTTGTTTTCCTCCTTGACAGGTTTTTGGGAAGGTGCTGCTGTCGCTGTTTTTTCGAGGTGAACACAAGTTTGTCGTGGAATTGTCAGAAAAGTTCTCATGTCGTTGTCACTCCTGGAGCAGGGGGCTCCTCCCCAGGATCCATCCCTGGGATCTGGGCATCCCCCTGCCCTCTGTTCCTGGCCAGCCATGGGGGTGAATGGTTCAAAGCAGAAAGCGTTATCCCAGCTTCCCTCTGAGTTATCTCCTGCTACATCTGACTCCAGGGAATAATTAACACTGACAACATCCTGGCTGGGAGCTGCAATTTCTATTGCCTGGGAAATCCTGACATGAAGGGAGAGATTGATTCTGATTCTGCACAAAAAGCTGGAATTCTTGTGCTTGCCGAGGAATAGCATTTCCTCCCAGCCAGAAGTTTAGGGCCATTAGAGTGTTTCACTTCAGTGACTCTTCCCATTATTCCTGTTCCTCCTGTGCTTCTCCCAAATTCCACTGCACGTGTGTGGAGTGATACTATCCAGGAAGACAATAACATATTAAAATTTATACTCTACATTACATGAAATTCATTTAATGACAGAACAGAAACATTCTGCTTCTACTGGAGTTTCTATACTGTCCAAACAAAATATTTCCACTTTTTTTTTTTTTTTTGCTTCTGGAAAATGTTGTTGGAATCAGCACATTTCTACTGCGTGGCTCAGGTTCAATTAACCTGCTGGTTCATATGGAAAGTTATCCCGAGTATAATTTTTTACTGGCTTTAATATCTGAGATACTCCCATCCTACTCATCCCCACAACACTCCCACCCATCTTTTATCTGCTGCAGTTAAAGTTCTGTGCCACAGGTAAGCAGCAAAGACAGAAACTGAGACCATGTTTTTCCAACGAAGAGGAGGAGAAAGTTGGCACAAAAAAAAGGCTCAGAGCAATTCCATCCCCCTTTGCTTCTCCAAGGGCTCATTGGGATTAAATAACCAACTTCTGCCAGGTCTGATGGGCTGAATCGCCATTTCTCTATAGCAACAAAACACGGATTTGGCCTTTTGTGTGGCCTGACAGCACTGGATGCAACGGGATGAGAAATGGGAATGTGTGGATATAGAGACACACGCCTCAAGGTCTTTGGAACACTTTGATCTCACAAGGAGATGTGGAGGCCGTTTTCCAACAATAACAATGCTTTTTTCCCAGCAGGGGTGTCCCGAGCAGTGGTGCTGGGGGATCCTAACTGGCTGCTCCGTGGGGAAGTCAGAGCTCCTGGCTGTGGGATGCCTGAGCCAGTCCTCGGGGACCCACAGCTGTACCCGCTGTGACTGATCCCCACGGGGCCGCAGAGCGGGGAGGAGAGGCACAGGGACCTGCCCAAATGTGCTGGCACGGAGATAAGGGAGTCATGCTGCCTCAGCAAGAATCCCAGATGAAAAAAGGAAGAGCAGGAATGCTGCTGACTCACCAGGCACCAGGGAGCCTGGCAAACATGACAGCAGCACAGAGCTGGGGAGCATGGGGAGCTCTGGAAAACCTCCTGGAATTCCAGTGCCATCACTCAAGGCAGACCTGAGCTAGAGCTCTGTGCTTGTACAGAGGAGGAGGAGGAAGAGGAGGAAGAGGAGGAAATGCTTTTTGCAGGCGAGCTCTTGGCATTCCCGAATGTTCCTTTTGAGGAGAGCAGGAGGAAAGATAAATGTGAGCCCCTGGCAAATCTGCAGGAGCTGTGCAGGGCACGTGGCAGGACAGGGAGCATCCCAGGGGCTGGGGAGGAGTTATTGCCCCGTTTACGAAAAAAATTAAACTGCCCTTATATAAAATAGTGTTCTGTGATGGCCACAGCCCCCACAGGCCTTTTTGCACCCTCCTTTGTCAGGAAGGTTCCTGGGATCTAATTGCACCATCCGTTTGATTTAATTATGCTCTTGCTCTCCCTAATTCAATTCCACTCCCCTCTGCCATCCATGGCAGGGCGGGGATTGCAGCAGGATCTCAATCCACGCTGTTTGGAGCTGCCTGAGGGGGCTGGACAGAAAGATTTGTGTGCAAGGCCTTTCTCACTGACTGAAAGGTAAACGGGGTAAAGAGGAGTCGGGAGCAAGAGGAACCCAGTCCCAAAACCAATGGGATTTTTTAGCATCGTGTTTAGCCCCGAGATTATCAGTGAGCATCAGTCTGGGTCTCGTGGAGGGGAAAAGGCTCCAACAGGAATGGCAGAGGTGCCTTGGGCCCAGCCTTGCCCCACCAGAGCCTGGACTTGGGTTTTCAGCTGATGGCACTGGGGCTTTCTGGGGGCCCTTTATGCAACACTCTGAAAACACCTTTAAAAAAACCTCCATAGATAAATAAGCAGGAAAAAAACCCCAACAGAGATAAAGTTAAAAAATTGTGAGCTTTCTTCTGACTTAACTTTACTTCTCTTCACCTGCCCCGAATCATTTCCATTAAAACAGTTTCTAATGGAATAATATCCACAGTTAACCAGCTCTGAATTTTCTGTAACTAATAATGTTATTCTGAGAGGCCGACTCCAACTGCAGCAATCTCACCCTACCAGCACACACCATCCCTGGGACCAGCGCCCCAAGGCCAAGAGACTTCTCCCAGACAGAATGGGGGGCAGTAACTGCAGTCTTATCTATTGCTATCAGCCTTGAACAAGTGATTTATTCAGATAATCTAAGTCGGAGTCTGGCCCTGAGTCCCAGCCCCTCCTGTGTCACCAGGACGGTGCTGCCGGGGTGGTGGCACTGCCGGGGTGGTGGCACTGCCGGTGCGGTGACGCTCCCGGCGCAAGCCAAGGGCAGGGCTTGGATGGCACCGAGGGCACTGGCACTCCCCAGGGAGCTCTCCCGCACTGGGATCGGGGATTCCCTGCCCGTCGCTCCCAGCCAGGACCGGCCCACGGAGCCGCCCAGACCGGGGCAGGAACGGCCTTGGCCGGGCCCTCCGGGCACCCAGACTGGGAGGGAGCATCTCGCTGTTGTATCTGCAGTTCATCAGCCCCAAACCGCTGTCCTGAGGTGCTGGCAGCTCTACCTGAGGCTGAGTCACCCCGGGAGCCGCCCAGCTCCTCCTGACAGATCCCTGCTGCTGCAAACCAGGGTGAGCTGTGCCTGTCATCCCCAGCCCTGGAGCTGCAGGGCAGGAGCTCGGGGGATCATGGAGTTCCAGAATGGTTTGGGTCGGAAGGGGCCTTAAATCCCATCCCATCCCACCCCTGCCATGGCAGGGACACCTCCCACTGTCCCCGGCTGCTCCAAGCCCCAATGTCCAGCCTGGCCTTGGGCACTGCCAGGGATCCAGGGGCAGCCACAGCTGCTCTGGGCACCCTGTGCCAGGGCCTGCCATCCTCACAGGGAACAATTCCTTCCCAATATCCCATCCAGCCCTGCCCTCTGGCAGATGCTGCATCCAAAAAAGGGCTGCAAGGAGATGAGGGATGGGAATTCTCACTGAAGTTGAGGTGTCTCATTTCTGCAGAGTGCAGGGCAGGGGGAGCTGGGACAGGTAGGATTCCTCTGCAATCCTGCACCTGCAGGGCTGGGTGGATGAAACACTTTCTTCTTACAGGAGGGGATCCCAAAGTCCCTGGGCAGCCTCACACAGGACCGGGATCAGGGAAAGGACCTCGCTGGGTCTTTTGCTCACTGTAACTTAGAGCAGGTTTTTATTGAAGTGAAGGATGGAGGCCCTGCGGCCGCTCTGGGCCCAGCGGTTCCATGAGAGCACATCCAGGAAGGCTGGAGCCAGCACCTGCAGGGGCTGCCAAAACAAATGGCTGAATTATCCAACAGCTTCCTCCCCTGAGACCTGGGCCAGGAATGGGAAAATCAGAGCCAAGGAGCCCGAGGTGTGGAGCAGCAGTTCTGCAAAAACACAGGGCTCGTGCAGGGCTGGGACACAGCTCCTCTGGTTCCCTTCACAGGGGCATGGGACTGAAACCACCCGGATGGGGAAAGACAGGTTCTGGAGGAAAATCAGCTTTACCAGGACAAAGAGGGAACTACAATAAAAATGTATTGGAGTGGGGGAATCGTAGAATATCCTGAGCTGGAAGGGACCCCCAGGGATCATGGATCCAGCTCCTGGCCCTGCCCAGACCCCCCAACACCCCCACCCTGTCCATCCCTGGCAGCGCTGCCCAAACGCCCCTGGAGCTCTGGCAGCCTTGGGGCCGTGCCCATTCCCTGGGGAGCCTGGGCAGTGCCAGCACCCTCTGGGGGAAGAACCTTTCCCTGAGATCTGGCCTGACCCTCCCTGGCACAGCTCCAGCTGTTCCCTGGGTCCTGTCCCTGCTCACACAGAGCACAGATCAGAGCTGCCCCTCCACTGCCCCTCGGGAGGAAGGTGGAGACAGCTCTGAGATCTCTTCTCTCTCCTTGGAGAGTCCCAGGGTGACTGGAGATGGAGTCCTGGCCTTCAGAGCTGCCCTCCCTGCCCAGCCAAGGGTGCCATGGTCACCTCCTTGCTTCCAGCCCAGCATTGCTGCTCCAGACACTGCACCCCCCCACACACACAGATGCTGCAGATGTCCTAATCCTACAGGAACAAAATTCCTGAGGAATTCCCATCGACTTCCCAAGGGCTGTCCATCACCTTCCCAAAGCCAGTCCACAGCACGTGAATGGAGAAACTCCAGCAGAGGGGAAGGAGAAGGGGAAGGGAGACGAGGAGGCAACAGAAGCTGCAGAAATTGTGACAAACGGTGCCACACACACAGGGCCCATTCTGCCCACGAGCATCCAGCCAGGGCTGGGCCGCCCGCAGTGCCACACAGTCCCCGCAGTGCCACACAGTCCCCTCAGTGCCACACACAGTCCCCGCAGTGCCACACAGTCCCCGCAGTGCCACACAGTCCCCTCAGTGCCACACACAGTCCCCGCAGTGCCACACAGTCCCCGCAGTGAGTCCCCGCAGTGCCACACAGTCCCCGCAGTGCCACACAGTCCCCTCAGTGCCACACACAGTCCCCACAGTGCCACAGAGTCCCCTCAGTGCCACACACACCCCCACAGTGTCACACACACCCCCACAGTGCCACACACACCCCCACAGTGTCACACACACACCCACAGTGCCACACACATCCCGCTCCTCGTGCTCCGCTCCATTTGGAAAGGAAAAGGAACATCCCGCCGGCAGAGCCGGGACCTGCGCTGTGGTTTGGGTTTCACTACGGGCTTTTTATAGCTCGCAGGGACACAAAGCTCTGTAACGCGAGAAGGTCGGGGTGAGGCTGCCAGGGCCACAGCAAACGCTGCCTCTGAGAGCAGCCGAGCACAGCAACACAGCCCTGCCACCACCAACCAGGGTGACACAGTCCCCAGCAGCCCCGGGGTGACACAGAGCCACAGAGCCACCGCCCCAGGGAAAGATGTTTGTTCCCACTTATTCCTCATCTCAGTTCCAGTGAGGGGTCACCCTCGTTCATGTGCCCAGTCACAAGGAGACCCCACGCCCCGTTCTGGTGTCCAGCAGTGTCAGACCAGGCACTGCAGTGGCTGCTCCCAAGTGCCAGGGCAGGACTCGGGGGCTGCTCCTTCATTTCCACACCACAAAGCTCTTGGAAGGAGCTGTTGGCTCTGCGGCTCTTTACCTTGGATTGCAGAGAGCATATTTGTGCTTGAGTCAATATGAAACTGATTGTTTGGGCAAGGAAGGAATTCAGACCCCAGATTCTGCTCCCCTCAATGCGAGGAAATTTTGGGGAAAGAAAGCTTGGAAAAAAATTTTATCCAAGTTGGTTGGAATCTGCAAGAAAAATGCGGAGGCACAAGAGCAAAACCCAAAGTGAGACATGAACTGGATGGATTCTCTGAGCTGTTTGGGAGGGCCTGTAATGGGAATGGTGAGGTGGCTACAGGGGGGGACCCGTGGATGTGTGTGCAGCCCACCCCGGCTCTCCCTCCCTCCTTCCCTTTCCAAAGTGGTCGTTCCCAAATCCTGCCCCAACTGCACCAAGCGCCCATGGAAGCCTCAAAGGGAAACAGGAAAAGCAGTGAGGGCTGAGTGGAGCCGCGCTCCGGCAGCACCTCCCGCCCACCGCTTGCCCTCCGGGAAGTTTCTGGATCACCACGGAATCCTGGATAACCCAGCAGGGCTTCACAGGCTCTGAAATGGCTGTGCCACAACAGAGCCACGTTCATCACACGCTGCTGATGAGTTTTCCATGAGCAAACCCAGGGATGCTCTCAGGGACAGCTCCTGAGACACAGCCTGGGTGTGGATCCAAAATTGTATCCTGTGTTTCAGATCAGATTTAATTAAAAAAAACCCAAGAAAAACCCCACTGAAAGACAATACCCAAGTGGGACACTCAGCCCCTGCTCCTCCCAAAGACAAGGCATCTTTCCCTGTCTCAGAGCAAAGGCACTGGCTCTCCCTCTCTCCAGAGCCACCCAGGACTTGGGAACAGCCAAGGAGAAGAAAGAGAAGTCACTCCACCAGTGACAGAACAACCCCAGACTCTCCTTCAAAAGGGGTTCAGGCACCAAGAAGCCTTTTTTCAGTTTGAGACACCCTTTTTTCTTTCAGGTCAATACAAAGTGGGAGTGCAGAGTGTTCGGTGCAGAAATCTCTACAGCAAAGCAGGGGCAAGGACAGAGGAGACGCTTGGTGAGTCCGTGCCATTCGTCCCTGTTCCTCCTGTGCTCACAGCCTGCTCCCAGATCAGTCCTGGCCATTTGGCCGGGCACAGCAGGAAAACCAATCCCCCACGTTTCAGAGGGAGATTGCGTTTCAGAGAGAAACCTCTGGCATTTGGCCCCGGGACCTAACGGGGGATGAGCGGGGTGGGCTGGGAGCTCACAGAGCCCTGTCCAGGCCCATGTCCCATGGACAGGGATGGATCCACCCATGTCCTCACCCCTGCTCCCCACAGGAGGCAGCTCACTGAGACTGGACATATTCTGTGCTGGGGAAGAGCGAGCACTTGCCGGGAGCTCCCATGAAGGCTCCAGCACGCTGGGATCAGTTCCCAGTTCTTGGTCCAAAATATCCCTTCACATCCATGCTCAGGGCATGCCACAAAACACCAGTTATCTGCTGGGACCTGGGGCAGGGCCTGACTCCCTGCGAGTGTTTTCCTGCCCGTTTTTAGCCTCTATATGATGAGAGCTGAATTGCCCCACCGAGAGAATGGTGGGGAGCTGGCAGAGGGTCCCACAGCCCCCAGGAGATCCATCCCCCAAAAGCTGTGTCAGCACCGGGAGGGATGGGGAGGGCACAGGAGGGAGGGTGGCTCGCCTGGAATTCAGGCAATGTGGCCATTAGGACTGGAGAACTGTGCTGCTCCAGGGAGGGGGAGGAAGAGTTTTCCAGGGCAAAAGTGCTTATTCATCACCAGAGCTCTTCTGGAAATTATCCAAAACGTGGCTGTTTGCAGAAGTGAAACCTCTCCTCAGCACGTCCCTTCTGTGACACAGCTCTGGGAAAGGATTCTCCTCCCTGCAGGAGGTGGGAGCAGGGCAGAGGCTCACCCTGGGGCTGTCCCTCCCAGGCAGGGCTCACTCTTGGCTCTGCTGCTTCCTCAGAGAACTTGCACCAGTCCCAGCCTGTCCAGCTGCAGGAAGAGAAGCTGAGTTGTTGGGAGAAATCTCTTCCTCCAGTCCCTGTCCTGGGGCACAGAGCCTGGGGAGCCCAGCACAGCACGTGGGACAGCTCAGAACTGTCACCAGGCTGCTCCCAGGGTGTCCCCAGCACCTGCAGCACTCCAGGAACACGAGCACAACGTGGGCAAGGCTCGGGGCTGGGATGGAGGGATGTGCATGACAACAAGCGGTGGGAGGCCTTTTATCCCAGAGGGAGTCTCTGCATGGAGCACATCAGCTGGAATGTTTTCCAGCAAACTGAGGGGCTGGAACAAAGCCAGGGCAGCCAGGGAAGTAATTTCCACTTTCTGTTTCACAATAATTGACCTGTCTCATTTGCAGTGCTGGAAGCAAAGGGCCTGGCCAAAACTTGCAGGGAAGTTCACTTCTGTGTGAAGCCTCACTCTGCCTCCCTCAAAACCCCACCTCTCCATCTGGAGGAAGGGCTGGAACCTCTGCTCAGTGCAGGGGCAGAGCAGGAGCTGGATCTGACCATGGGGGTCCTCAAAGCTTGGAAAATGGAGCAGTTTAAGGTTAAAGTCATCATAAAGTCCAGTGAGACCCAGAGCTACTCTGAATGGCCAAGCTGAGCATGACCACACTGGAAATGTCACCAGACGAGTCCTGGCCATGTGAGGGGAGGAGTGTCCCATTGAACTTTGGCTTTAATTAATCTGATTTACTTCTCCTCCATAAACCAGAAATTTAAGTAAAAATCGGCACCTGCTTGGGTGTTCTGCTCTTGTTTCACCCCAAATCCCTGAGAAAGGAGGAGGAATGGAAAAGCTCACCCAGGCTGGGACCTCGAGGTGTCACAGGGAGCCCCAGCCAGAGCAGCTTCCCAGGAGGCACCAACCCTGTGTGTGCCCACGCCCAGCACAGGCTGGCACCAGGGACAGGCCCGGTGCCACTGGCCCCACGGAGCCCAGCCCCGCTCTGCCCACCCCAGACCAGGGGACTGACTCTGGGGCAGGGCAGGAACACACTCAGGCTCCTAAACCAACTGGTTTTACCCCAAAACATCTCTCACAGGTGGAAAGCATTTTTAAGAGTCAGGTAAGGGCTTCACCTGCCCTACTGCATCGCTCCAGGGACGGCGGGGTTTGCGCAGCTGGAAGCACCAAACTCTGAAATCCCCCTGCTCCCGGTGACCAGCAGCTCTCAGGGATCCACTCGGACCAGCTTGTCCAAGCAGGATGTGTTTTTCCAAGCCAACGCCTACACAAAGCCGTCCTACAGTGGATTCTCCAAGCCTTTTCCAGCAGGAACCTTCCCCTGCCTGTCCCTTCCCGGGGCTGTGCAGAGGCCAGAGCACCACAGCGGCTCTCACCTGGCTCCACGGCCACACCGGGGTTACCACGAGGCTCCTCCAGCTCCTGCCCCACCCTTTTACAGCCTCACCCCGTCATTGCCACACCCTCAGGCTCTGGGTCCTGCAGGGAGGGGAGTTCCTGCTGGAAGTGCTGACTCGTGTCTGGGAGCCACGAGCCGGCTGTGCCCAGCAGCACTTCTCCCTGCACACTCCGCATCCCCGTTTATGCATCAGGGAGTGAATCAGCAGCTCTGGAGCCGGCTCGCTGGGATCAGCTCCCACTGGAACGGATCTCTGCTGTCGGCGCTGGACTTTGCCATTGATGCGCCCCAGGGAGCCTGGCCCAGGCCCAGGGTGGCCCTGGCAGCCACAGAGAGCTTCTGTGCCCCCAGCAGGTTTTTATTTCCCCTCCCCCCGAGGGCTCCCCACGGCCTCGGCTCTTGGCACAGCAGCTTCCAGCTCCCCGGGATCGATGCTGATTTAATTGCTGGAGCATCTTCCAGGAAATGTGCTGCTGGATCCACGTGTGGGTGGAGAGAAAGCAGAGGAGCACCAGAGCAGGGCTGGCCTTGGCTGCCATCCTGCTGTAAAACCCCCAAATTCAGGCTCAAACTCTTGGAGGGGAAAGAAGAGTGGCCAGGAGACTGAGGAGGGGGTTCTGCCCCGCTGCCCCTGTGCTCAGGTGAGACCCCCCTGCAGAGCTGCCCCAGCCCTGGCCCAGCACAGGCAGGACCTGGAGCTGCTGGAGAGAGCCCAGAGGAGGCTCCAGGATGGGCAGAGGGATGGAGCAGCTCTGCTGGGAGGAGAGGCTGGGAGAGCTGGGAGTGTTCACCTGGAGAGGAGAAGCTTTGGGGGGACCTCAGAGTGGCCTTGCAAGACCTGAAGAGGCCAACAGGAAACATGGAGAGAGGCTGTTTACAGGGACCTGGAGTGCCAGGACAAGGGGGAATGGTTCCCACTGCCAGAGGGCAGGGCTGGATGGGATATTGGAAGGAATTGTTCCCTGTGAGGGTGGGCAGGCCCTGGCACAGGGTGCCCAGAGCAGCGGTGGCTGCCCCTGGATCCCTGGCAGTGCCCAAGGCCAGGCTGGACGGGGCTCGGAGCAGCCTGGGACAGTGGAAGGTGTCCCTGCCCATGGCAGGGGCTGGAATTGATGTTCTTGAAGGTCCATACCAACCCAACCCCTTCTGTGTTTCTCTGACTCTTTGATCTGCATGTTCTAGAAGATGAGTTACTGGTTTTCAGTGCTGTTGTTCCTAAATTCGACCTTTGTGGGTATTGCCAGTGCAGGGGAGGAATCCAAATGCCAGTGCTGAGGCAGCAGAGGCCGCGGGAGCAGGGAGGGCTCGGAGCCTGCAGCCAGCGTGGGGAGCCTGAGGAGCTGGCACAAAGCTGGGCTCTGTGGGACGCGCCAGAGCAGTGGGGGCATTGTCCCGCTCCAGCAGCCGGGGGAACATGCCAGGGGTCAGTCCAAGGCTTGAGGAAAAGCACTTTGAGGTGAAATGGAGATTTCTGGCCACGTTTTGGAGGCTCTCCCTTGGAGCCGCAGGGCACAGCGAGCCAGGCTTTAACCCACGGCTCAGCAGGGTTGTTTTTCCTGCCTTTAAGGTGCAAGAGTTAAATCCCCCTGGATCCCAGACGACTGACCCTGCAAGGCCCTGAATCCACCTGCGGAGCCTCCCAGGCATTATCAGCCCCATCTTCCTGCCAACAAGGCTTTTTCCCATCACAAAGATCTGGGAGTTTTGCCCCCACATGAGTCAGGGTTATCTCTCCGTTAGCTGCTCTCCAAAGTGTCCCAAAATCCATCAATCCAAGTTTCCAGACCAGCCCCTCTGAGCAGCACCACAGAGCAAAGCTCTGCAAGGCACCAGCCCAGGGGGCAGAGCACTGCCAGAACCACCCACACCTCTGGCCAGGGCAGCAGCACAACCTCATGAAAAGTTAAAAAAGCTCCCACAGGCTCTAAAGAACCACTCTTGACCTTTGGAACCTCCTCATCTGCCACCCACATCCAGCTCCCCTTCCTGCTGAGGCAGGGAGAGAACAGGACCTAGAGAGCTTTAACTCCTGAGAACAGCCCCAAAGCTCCTGCGAGCAGGATCAGACCTGGGGTGGTGGTTCAGGTGAAACAACACCCTGAGAAAGTCTCAGAGCACTTCAAAACTGTGAGGTGAAGCCCTTTACCCAAATTCCACAGATGGGGAGACAGAGGTGAAGTGAAATGGAGTGATTTGGACCTTTCACATGCAGCAGTGAGTGCCCTGAGGACACCTCCCTGATCACCATACTCATCATGCTCCAGAGTTAATCACAAAATGCAGGCTCAGCCCCCAGGGTGCTGCAGGTGTTTGTAGCAAGGGATCCCCCGAGCACCGCCAGAACCCTGTGGGTGCTTCATGCCTGGATTTGGAACACTTCCAGCAGGTCCCGGCACACAGAGGCTCCCCCTGCCAGGGGCTCAGAGCTGCCTGCACACATCCTGAGGGTCCAGGGGGGATGTGCTGTGTTGCAACTGGAAGCAGATTCACAAAGAGAGCTGTGTTCAGGCACCGAGCTATAAATATTCCTTTTTGAAAAGGCACAACTGGAAAAATGTCTAAATGTCTATTTTTGCCTCCTCTGCTTCACCCACTCGAAACATTGACATCATACCAAGCTCCTACTGAGGCAGAGCCACTCCGAGAGCTGGAGCAGCACGGCTGCTCCAGGCAAAAAGCATCTTTGTGTCCTGGGAGGATGGAGCGGTGCCTGGGGAGGGGAATTCTTGCATGGCAATGGCAGCTTTGCCCCTGCTCTGTGATCCCGCCAGAAATGACTCAGCAAAGGCCAGGTCGGGCAGCCACAGCTCCGCCCTGGCTCGGCCTGCGCGGGTGCTGTGCCCCAGGACGCGCCCGGGGCAGGGCTCCTGCGCCACCCTGCAGAGCTGGGCTGCCCAGCGCTCCGGCCCGCTGGAACCCGGGGCAGGGCCCAGGGCACCTCTGCGGGCTGTTTTAGGGGCTCAGCCTCGCCTGGAACACACAGCTCACCTACGCGACGAGCCCTCTTGGTACCCCCAGTGCCCCCACACCCCCTCCGGGGCAGCTCTGGCACCTCAGGGCTCCAAACATCAGTGAATGCTTCAGCTGGGGCTGAGCAGAGCTCTCAGAGAATTTCACCGTTGCACAAACGGCATGAGTGAAACAGAATCACCATTCTGGGATTTGCAGGTCCCTTTTATCCTCAGCAACAGCAAAAAAGTCAACATTTCCCATAAAGTGAAGTTACTGAAAAACTCATTTTAAGAATTACCAAAGCCAGCATGTCTGGGATTTGTTGGTGGGGGTTTTTTTGGGGGTTTTTTTCCTCTTTTGCTTTCATTGTGGGTTTCCCCCCTTTTTCCCCACAAGTGCTTTTCAGAATGCTTGGTTTCGCCTGTTTCCATTTTACTCTAATTTGTCCTGGAGAAGCAACACTTCAACCTTCACTAAAGACATGATGCATTTCCAACTACTTTTTAATGATAAAATCACTCACTGCCTTGAAACTTTCAGACCCCTGGCCTGTTACTGCAGGAAGCTGCCCTGCCAGAACATTTCCAAGGCAGCTTCAAGATTCCTGAACTCCAGGCATGATCCAACTGCATCAAACTGGACCATGCTGCAGGGAAAGTGAGAGCAAAATCAGCTCCTGTGAGGAAAAGGAAAGCAAAGAGCAGCCCATGACACCTCCATCAGTCCTGGAGCTGGCCAGGGACAGGGTTGCTCTCCTGCAGGGAAATGGGAAGGGATGTCCTGGGACACCTTCCCACAGAGCCCCAGCACATGTGCAAACACTTCCACATGCAAGAGAAAAATGGTAATGTTTTCTCAGCCACCTCAGCTACCATTCTTGGCTCTCCAGGGATGATTCCAACCTTTTCCTACACCATTTCCTGCCACAGAGCTGCCTGTAAATAGCTCTGGCCATCCACCTGAGGAGTGGGGAGGCCATTCCTGGAGTAGGAGGAGGCGTAATGTGAAAATGGTTTAGCACAGAACCCAATCCCAGCCCTGGAAAAGCCTCCGTGCAGCCAGGAGAGGGAAAAGGGGGCATTTGACTTCTCCCCATCCCTGAGTAGCCCATCCAGCTCCCAGCTGCTCCAGCATCCTCTGCACGGGCAGGGCTGGCTGACAGCAACCCCGGAGGGAAATCAGGAAATCGGTACCTCCCCTGGGAATGTGGGATTGAACTGCAAAGCCCGGAGCCTTGGCCGGGGGCTCACATCCCATCAGCCACGCACAGCCCTGTCACTCACTGGGTGCCCTCGGGGGTGGTGCCCCCACACCGGAGCCTTGTCCCCAGGAGGTGCAGGGGACAGTCCCCTGTCACAGTCAGGGCGACACAGCCCCCCTGAGCCACTCAGCAGGGAGGCAGCACTTGGCTGTGTCCCTTTCCAGGATCCCCCAAACAAAGCCCCAGGGAAGAGCTGGGGCTTTATTTATTTACTTGTAATTTTAATCCCAGTTCTGTGGCTCGTGACCAGCACTGAGAGGTGGCAGGGCCATTCCTGAGCACGGGGCTCGTGATGTGCTGCAGGCACGGGAGAGAGCTACCAGGCTCAAAATAGGGCAGGGAACGAATTTATTTGTCCAGCCCCAGAAAGTGGTACTTTCTCTTTTTTTGTCACATTTTCTCATTCTTCACATTTTTTCCCTGCAGAAGCCAAACACCCTTTCCCAAAGCACTCAGCAGCCAAGTGGCACTGGTCCCATGGGAGCCAAATCCCCGGAGTTGCACAGCAGGAGCCACACACTGCATGCAGCAGAAAATACTCCTGGTTATCAGAGAAGTTGTTTATAACTGCAGCAGAGTTTTCCAGCACAAACGGCTTCCTTAAGCAAATTTCATTTTGACAGCAAAAAAGGGTCAATTTTTTTTTTTCCACCATCACAAGTGAAATATTCTATTTCAAATGCAGAGGCTGTGGTTTGCTCCAGCTCTAAGAGCAGAGAACAGGATGCATTTCCACCCCCTTCTGCTGTCATTCCAATGGCCCTTTTAGTAAAAGACTCCAAGCGTTAAATGCTGTTTGCAGGGGAAGTTTAATGGAGTCTGGAAAACCCTCAGGAGCATCTTCTTCCTTTCCTTTGCTTCCAGCTCAGCCAGGTCATTCCCTCTTGCTGCAGCAGGCCAGGTTGCTCGGGGCCGGCACAGTCGAGGGAGGTTTTCTTGCAAAAACGACCCTGCTGCGAACAGCCGGTAGTGCCACACTGCTCTTCTCCTTGGGAATTCCCGCGGAACCCTCCTCAGCCCCGGCGGTGCCTGTCCCGGCCCGCGCGGGGCTTCGCTCCGGGGCCCCGGCGGCCCGGGGCTCTGCGGGCCCTGCGGGCCGGGGCCGCCGCAGCAGCGCCTGCACCAGCGGCCCCGTGTGGGTCACGTAGGCCGGCCCGGGGGGCTCCCGCGGGATCAGCGGGCTCGCCAGCCCCACGTTGGCCGAGGGCAGCACATCCTCTGGAACGCAAAAACAGAGCGTGAGAGCACAGCTGGGCGCTGCCGCCACCTTCCCTCCCTGGAAAGCGCCACAAAGGATTCCCTTGGTGGCACCAGGGACGCTCTGTGGAGCCAAGGACCGCTCTGGGACCAGCGCTGGCTTTGCTGTGGCCGCGGGGGCCGGGCAGCACCGAGGGACAGCAGTGCCAGCGGCTGCTCTGCATCCAGAGTCAAACAATCCACGGAAGAAATGGGTGATATCCGTAATTTCCACCTTTGTGCCTTTATTTCGATGTTTGAGCACAGGGGGTGATTCCTCGCCCAAGGAGGAGTGCAGGAGGTCCGGGTCTGCAGCCCCGGGAACTGCTCCCATCGCATCCCCTGGGGCTCGCTCGCCGCCCCCGTGCTCGCTACAGGCAGTGACCCATCCTCCCTGCCGGGACACGGCCGCACTCCCAGCCACGACACCCCTGGAAGCACCACCCGGCAGCCCGGGCTCTTCGCAGAGTTATAAATAGGAACAGCCTGACGTGTTTTGAGAGGAAAAAGTTTCCATACCAAAAGAAGTTGGTGCTGCTGTGGCCTTAACTCAGCTCTGTACCTGAGCTGTGCGCACTGAGCTCCACCAGCACGAAAACCCAACCAAAACAAGCCTGGGGTTAAATTTGGAGCTCTCAGATGGTGGCACACTCTGTGCTTCACCAGGATTCTTTTGGCAGGCCAGGATTGTTCCCATCCCCACAATGCCTGTCCTGATTCACGAGTGGGAGCGTTTAACCCTGGTTTAACACTGAGCTGCATGGGCTGATGTGGAGGAAATCCACTACAAGAGGGTTAAATACAGAACTTTTTATGGGAGAATTCAATTATTTTCCAAGTGTTTCTGATGACCAGGGAGTTCTGGCTCAGCCCATCTTCCAGAGAGCCAATACAGACAGCAGAAGGATTTGGGATCCCAGGAGCTACTCTGGACAGAGACCCGTGGGTTTGATGGTGACAGAGCACATGTGGGAGCTGCAGCTCTGCACCCAGTGAGAAACAGCAGGATCAGACAGAAATCAACAAAATGAGGCACAAAAAGAGCTGATGTGGAGCCTCTTCCCCACTTTTACAGGCTTTTACAGTTCATGTCTTTGTGACATGGATAAACACAGAGCCACCAGCCAGGGCTGAGCCGTGGGGCTCATTCAGCTGGATCAAAGCCCAGAGAGAGAGCTCCAAACATCCCCCAGGAGCAGCAAAACCTCCCAGCTGCTCCCACCCAGACCCAAAGGGTGCCAGGGAGTGTGACAGCGAGGCCACAGCCAAAGCAGCACCTCCAGCTCCTCAGCACCCAGACAGAACCGAGCAGGACCACGCTGAAAGGAGCGGGAGAGCAGCCTCTGCTCATCGCCACCAAACAAAGCCACCTCCACGTCCTGCAGAGCAAAGATCCAGCTCAGTCCCTCACCCGAGCCACCCACTGTGCACAGGAGAGGCAAGGAACGAGCACACCAAGGTGGTGGAACAGGGAAGGACAGGGGTTATGGGATGTGGGGCCAGCCCACACCTCCCACCAGTGTTTTCCTTGGAACATTCACGTGCCCTGCTCCAAGCGAGGTGTTCCCAGCTCCAGGGGTGAAGAGGCTGGCTGAGCTCACATGTCCAGGACAGGAGGACATGTGCATGCAGCAGGAATGGCTCCCGTGTTATGTAATCCTGGATAAACACTGCCACTCACGGGATATTCCTGGGGTTTCTAAAGGGCCTGGGGCTCAGCTGCGGTGCCCAACTGCTACAGCATCATCTCACGGGGCAATAAAGGGGTTTTACACTTTCCTAAATGGTGAGAGAAAAGAAGCAAAGTGATGGAGAACAGCCCCAGTTTGGATTTTTGATGGTGTGGGAACTTCTGGTGTCAGGAGAAAGTTTGGATTCCACCAGCTGAATTTTCCTGTGTGGTTGTGGGTGCTTGGGTGCAAAGAACCTCAGACAAGGCCACAAGATCAGATTTCCCATGTTGGAGAGCTGAGACAGAGGCTGATGGAAATCCCAGACGTTTCTCCTCTGACCTTTTCTCTAACCCTTCCCAAAGCAGAAATAATAAAGGAGCCACAGGGAAAGGGCAGACAAACATCTGCCTGCCTGCAGAGCCTGGATCCAGCAGCTTTCCCTGCATTACATCCCTGGGTAGGCCCCCACAGGAGCAACTCCTTCACACCAGGAGTGTGACAGGAGAGCCCTGGGAGCCGAGGATGGGAATGCAGAGCACTGGAGAGAAGATGCCAAGGGAAAGCCCAGAGCTGACAACATCTCAGAGCAAAACGAGCTGGGATCATCAGCCACGCTTTGTTATTTACAGCTTGTGCTTGGCTACTGGCCTGGAAGTGATTCCAGAGCCCAGGGAGAAAAGGCTCCCTGACATCCCTGGGAATGCTCTAAGCACGAGCTCCTCGCCCCACAGCACCTGCCAGGGAGAGCTGTCCCAGCTGATCCCTGGGATCCCGGGAAAGGCCTTCCAGGCAGGCCTGGTCTGGCTCCGCTCCCACTGCAGGCACAGGGTCACTGCTGCCCCTGCCCTCCCTGGCCTGGCGTTCATCTGGAGCTGTCCACGCCGAGGGACCAGGACCTGCTGCAGTGGGAAATGCTCCCACACGCCCCGTCCCATCCCAATGCCAGCTCGGGGTCTGGCTGAGGCACTGGAGGCACTGGTGGGACTGGGATGTTCCCTCCAGGCTGAGGCACCTAAGATGAGCCAGGCCCCACAGCACACAGACATCCCAAAGGATTCAGTCTGGCAGTGTTCACCCTTGGTCACGAGCTGACCCGGAGGCTCTGGGGGACGCTGTGCAGGGGATCCCCTCTGTGTTACCTGAAGGATATAAAAACCAGCTGCAGCCACGATCCCACGGGGCCGTGGGAGCTCCCAGCCGGAGCTGGCAGCACAACACTCGGGGGAGGACGGGCCTCAGACCCTGCTCACGGCCACCCACAGGACACCACCCCCAGCACAGAGCAGCACTGGAGATGCATCCCAGCACCTGCAAAGACATTCGGTCACTTTGGTGCCCTTCTGTCCCAGGCCAGGCTGGACACTGGGGCTTGAAGCACCCTGGTGTATGGAAGGTGTCCCTTCCATAGGGGACAAGGTGAGGTTTAAGGTCCCTTCAACCCAAACCAGTCTGAGATTCTCTGATCCAGTGCAAAAATCGAATCAAAAAGCCTCCTTTGTGCACCACAAGCTGCCCCCTGCATCCAGCTGTGGCTCAGCAGCAGCCAGAGCAGAGCCAGGACTCCCTGAGGCCGCTCCCCCTGGTCTGGCAGCAGGAGCCCCAGGCTCAGCCCAGCCAGGCTGTAAATCAGACTCAGGGTGTTGGGACACCACAGGAGCCCCTTTGGAGCGCAGAGTGTAAAAGACCCCTTGCTCAAACAATGACCCTTTTGTGATGCTTAAAATGGGCAAACCCAGAATTTTATAGTTCATTATAGAATTACGATTTCTGTGAGAGTGGGGACACACGTGGCCTGCCTGAAATCCAAATTAATGCTGCTGAGCTTCAAGACATTGACAGACAAAGGTCCACGATTTTCTAACTCCATCCAAAAAAACACCACCAAAGGCAGAATACAGATACACAGAATATCATCACACAGAGAACACAGCTTCTCCTTAGCCAGAGCTTAAAGCACCTGCTGAGATCTGTCCAGGCTTTCCTCAGTCTCCAGCCATCATTATCAATTCACCTCATCAGCAGGCTGTGCTATATTCCTGTCATTGTGTGAGGCTTCCTCTGGCTCATTTTCTTTACCTTTTCATGATGAGACTAAAACAAAACCCGAGACAAAGCCCTGGTGCTAAACCCTTGCTCGGTGAAGCTGTGCCTCGTGATGCCGGCCCTGTGCTGCCAGCACACGAGAGCTGAGCAGGGCTGCACTGAGGGATTTGGTTCCATTCCTCCAGCTGCAGGACGAGAGATTCTGGGGAATACAAGGAAAAACTCCCCAGAGGAAGGAGGAAGAGTGGCTTTCCTGAGCCATCTGAGCCATAAAGCACCCAGCGCTTTGCCTCATGCTACAACGCCTGAGTTTAATCCTCAGAGCTGCTGGCAGCGGGACAGGTTTCACACTCTTATATTTAGAGAGCCTTGCCTGACAAACAGCCAAAGCTGTCGCCTGTAAATCAGGAGGTTCTGGCAGGGCCCAGAACAGGCAGTAAAAGCAAATGGGGGAAATGAAATTACAGGCTGCAGAGGGACCTCTGGGAAAGAATAAGCTTTTATTTTCTGTTTCTAAAGTTCACAGTCATTAGAAGTATTTCTCCCTCTGTTCTTTCATTTGTTTTTAAGCCAGTCCTGCTGTCAGGCTCTGGGCCCCCTCAGCTTCCCATTCACTTGGCCTTGGCCATGTGGCTCCCACATTCCTGGCTGGGGTGCCGGGGCCTGCAGGAGCTGACAGATCCCAGGGCCGCGGAGGAGATTCCACACGTGGCTCCCTGGGGCTGTGGGAAGCAGGAACGGGGCAGTCACACATCCCTGCAGCCCACGGGACTCCAGGCTTGGGGACAGGGCCCTGCCTGCCTGGGAGGGAGATCACAGCACTCAGAGCGGGGCCTTGGGGTGCAGATGGCAGTGTGAGAGTCGTGGCTGGAGTCAGCCTTAAAGGCCTTTTCCAACATTAGTGACTCTCCAATCTTCCCCTGACACGGGGTTTTCATTCACACCGAAACAGCTCCTTTTCCTGCAACCAAAGGGAAGCACAGGAAACTCCTGGACTACCCTGGGAAGAAGCAGCAGCTGCTGTCCCTCCTGCCCCACAGCCTGGGGAGCCACGGCCAACAAGCACCACTGGGCACATCTTCATGCTGCATTTTACCTGCTTAGCCTGCCTGGCTGGGGGATCCTCAGGACAGAGGCTTCCTGCCTCCAAGGCTCCCATCCAAGGGTTTCCAACCTCTCAGCTTAAGCAAAATGAGGAGAAGAACCAAGTGTTCCTCTGACAGAAGAGAAATTCAGACCTTCCCTGTCCTGTACAACTCCATAGCAGTTTGCTCCCTACTCCAGCAGGATTTTAATTTGACCCTCAGCACAAAAATGGAACAGCAATTGCAAAATCAACTGCTGGGAACCAAATCAAGCTGATGAAAGGATAAGAGCAACAAAAATCTCCTTTATTCATTCATCTGCTTCTTCTGTTTGAAGTTCTCTACGAGCTGCTCGAGGCCAAGCTCCTCCCTGTGTGTGTGAATTGGGGGCTGTGTGATGAAGATGGAAAGAGAGGATCACAGGCTCTGAAAGGGGAGGAGCAGGAACAGATCAACACAAGAGGCAGCACGGCAGATTTGGGAAGTCAGGATCCCGTAACAGATTCCAGGGAAGGTGAAAAACTTTGTCTAGGTGCTAGGGCTGCAGTGAAAAGCCAACAGAAGGAACAAATAGCTCAACAAGTATTTTATTCCTGTTTATTCCACGATGGGCTTGATCCAACACCAGGTGGAGTGGACAAGTGCCCATCCCCTGCCTTCAGGGGGCTTGGATCCACTGGGAATTGAGCCCTGGGCTAACTGGGATAGCTAATTAGCCAAGGTCCCACCCCAGGCCAGGCGGTACCACACTCCCAAATACTTCCCAGCAGGTGCTGAGGTGGGAATGAATCCCTGTGGATCACATCCCTCTACAGAGTCTGTCCCCAATCACTGCCCTCACCAGCCTCAGAAGCCACGTTCAGATTCCAGGACCACCCCCCCAAGCAGCCCCAAGTCTGGAAAGTGCCACAGGAAGAGGAGAACAGCTTGAGGGTGTCCCCAGCAGCAGGAACGTGCAGGCACTGCCTCCCCAGGCTCCCTGGGACACTCCTGACAGCGCTGCTGGGACAGAGCAGGATCCAGGGCACAGAACGGGAACACTGAGCAATGACCACAGGAATGCTGCTGCCTCTCACCTTCAGTGCAGCTCTGCTCTTTGCAGGCACATCATCTGTCCTTCCCGCACTTCTGGATTTTTCTTCTTGTAAAGGGGAGGAGAACACGCACACAAAAAAAGGGAAGGTGGGCTCAGGACAGGAATCGTTGGTGCTACACCCGAGGCACTCCAGTGCTCATGCAAACAACTCCAGAATAGCAGGGGCAGCTCCTCAGCTGCTGCTGCTCGTTTGACAGGCACTAAAGCAGGGGAACGTCTGAGCCCCGAGCAGGAGGGGGATGCCCCAGCAGGAGCAGATACAGGGCCAGGCTGGTGTAAACGGGGGATTCAGCAGGCTGCTGCTGCTTCAGCCAGCTCAGAGCAATAAGAGCTCGTCCCTGCTGTCAGACAAGCAGCAGAGTCTTGAATTCAAGGCTGCTCAAGCTGCTCACCTCTCCCCAAGCCCAGCTTTAGTCACCTTTCCTGTGCACCCTCTGCCCCGCATCCCCCAGCGCCTCTGCACAGGCCCCACCCTGGCTGGGAGATGGACAGCAGGGACGTGTCCATCCCATGGGAGCCACCAAACGGGGAACACCGAGCCGGGGGAGCAGCCAGGGCATGGAAATTTGGGAGAAAGTCCTTGTTTATGTGAAAGCATGAGGAGGCAAATAGTTGACATTAAGCTGTGTTGGGGAGGCTGTGGGACTGGGCCGTTCCTTTCAGCCCTCACACAAAGGGCCCCTTTTTGTCTCGCTGTAGAACAGAAACGATATTGAAGGGCCTGTGGAATTTCTGGGCATTTTTTCCCCTGGGAGATGCAGTGCCCTGCACTCCAGTGCAGATGAAGCAGGATGCAAAGGGCAAGATGTTCATAAGTGGCTCCACATCCACCTCCTGCCCTGCTGCTGCCGCAGTCCCCCCAAAATCCTGCCCCCCAAAGACCTCAGTGCTTCCAGCACGCACAGAGCAGAGCCTGGAGGTGCCCCCAGGGACCAGGGCTCACACAGCTCCCACACCTGGAGATGCTGCAGGGAGCCAGTGCTGAGCCCACCCCCTTTGGGAAGGGGACAGCAGCTCCCACACCAGCCCTGCCGAGCTTCTCCAGTCTGGCCCCGGATCCAGCTGATGCCAGACTGCCTCGGACCCATCACCCCACACAAGGCTCCTGCTTCAGCTGTCTCCAGGAGTGACACCAAACCCACCCACCACAGCAGCTTCCAGGCCTGCCCAGCTCCCTGTCCATGCACACCCCTGTCCCAGAAAGGACCGGGATGTGGCTGCTGCTCCATCGGTGCTGAGGACACCTCCTGGTTTAATTTGTGGAAGTTACACAGCACAGTTTTGCCCCCAAGGTTTCCTGCCCCACAGGGCTTGGGCCAGCCCAGAAACAACAGCCAAGCACAGCCAGCTGTGGCCAGGCACCTCTGGGGCACACACAGGAGTGCCTGCCACCTCAGAGGCTAAACTGGGCACAGAGCCCACCACACTGCTCAGCCTGCAGCTCCTCACATCCCTCAGGCGCTTTCCGTCCGTGTGTCCTCTGCAGGCTCTGCCCTGGGAACGCAGCTGGGACAGGGATGAGGGCTCACATCCAGCAGGGGCAAGGCTGGGATGGCTCTGTGGAGTGAGATGAGAGAAGCCCAACCCCAGCACACCATCCACAGCTTCACAGAACCCCAGACTGGTTTGGGATGTAAGGGACCTTACAGCCCATCCAGTGCCACCTCTGCCATGGGCAGGGACACCTTCCACTGTCCCAGGCTGCTCCAGGCCCCATCCAGGCTGGCCTTGGGCACTGCCAAGGATCCAGGGGCAGCCACAGCTACTCTGGGCACTCTGTGCCAGGGCCTGCCCACCCTCACAGAGGGGAATTCATTCCTAAAGAAGTTTACAGGATCAAAGTCCCATTAACACCAGGGCTGCAACTGCTGCTGTTTGCAGACGTTTCCCCTCCTCACCACTCAGCACCAAGGGGAGAAACAGCGAGTTCCCTTCCCTCTGGAGCTCCGTCACCTTTCCCCTTCCCGACCGTGCCCAGCACACGAGGTCGTTCCGGGACAGCCCCGGCCCAAAGGCGGCTGACACGGGAAACAAAGCCCCCACTGTCCCGCCGAGTGACCCCGGTGGCGGCAGGAGCGTGTCCTGCCCCGGGAACGGGGAGGGACCAGCCCGGCTTTGTGCCGGGAGAGCACCGGCGAGCTGGCAGAGGAGCATCCGCCCAGTTAACTGTGACACTCTGAGCACATCCCAGCCCCGGAGCACATCCCCGGCCCCATCCGATGGGAGCCTTTTGGAGCACAGACGGTCCCAGCCCTGCCGGGGCTGAGCACCGCTCCCGTTCCCCCCGGGCACTGGGAACAGCCCCTCCCACACACCCGCCCACAGCACGGGTTTCAGTGGAAATCACAGAGTCAGGGAATATCCCGAGCTGGGACCCACAGGGATCACCCAGTGCAGCCCCTGGCCCTGCCCAGACACCCCAACACCCCCACCCTGTCCATCCCTGGCAGCGCTGCCCAAACGCTCCTGGAGCTCTGGCAGCCTCGGGGCCGTGCCCATTCCCTGGGGAGCCTGGGCAGTGCCCCGCAGGTTTTTAATAACAGAATGGAGACTCTTCTGCTTTACATTTCTTTCTGCTTTCCCTAAAATCCTGCTCTCTAACCATGGGAAAAGGATTTCTGTGTGAAGGCACTCAGATGACAAGACATCCAAGCCCAACAGCTAAAATGAGTTGAGCTGGCTGAATGGGAGTTGGGAGGGAAAAGCTCCAGCCTGAAAGTATTTTGCTGGAATAAATCTGCTTCTCAGAGCTGCTGACTTTTTGACAAGATGAAAAACTTGAAAACATCCACTTTGCACCAAAAACCTCATCAGGCAAGAGAACCGAAAACCTCACTTTTCAGTGAAAACAGTCCCTCCAAATGGAAAATTTGCTCTGTTTGTTTTCATTCCGCCATGAAATTCCCCTTAGCACAGGGAAACATTCCCAGCCAGTCCCATCAGCACGTGGGCTAAGAGGAGAAGTGACAGAAACGACACCGTGCCCCAGGCACGACATTCTGGCCACAGGGCTCGGCTGTCCCTGCTCATCCCGACTGTCTCTGCTCCTGCTGGGGTCTCACATGTTCCCAGACTGGCTCCCGCTGAGCCGAGCTCCCCTCCGGCTGTAGACCCACGGGAGATGTCACTGCCCAAGCATCTCCCGAGCTCTGAGCCAGCAGCACTGCTCCGGCACAGAATTCCCTGCTCCAGGCAGCTCCAGCCCTGCCTGAGCAACCCGACCCTCTGAAATCACAGAATCATGGAATTGTTTAGGTTGGAAGAGCCCTCCAAGATCACCAAGTCCAACCATTCCCTCAGCACTGCCAAGGCCACCACTAAACCCTGTCCCCAAGTGTCACATCCACAGCTTTTAAATCCCGAGAGACGGGGACTCCACGCCTGGCCTGGGCAAGGCTGCTCATGGCATAGGAGAGGATGGACAAGGTCACATCACCCCCCAGCTCCCCTACCCGGGCATGTCATGAGCACCCAGCACACACCCCTGACCCACCCCACATTCCCGGGAGGGGCCTTGGGACACGAAGTGCCCTGGACACAGCGTGCAGCAGGGCTGGGACAGCAGCTGTTTTTAGCAGGAAGATGCTGCAGGGCTGGGACACCTCCCTGCCACGCCAGAAATGTGAGACAGGAACATTCAGTGTCCGACCAGATCCGTCTCAGTTTGTAAATTCACCTTCCCCCTGCCCATCCCTAGGAAACCCAGGGTGACCCAGGATGGGCTCCCCAGTCCCTCATTCCTGGACAACAAACGAGAACAAACACGAGGGCAGAAAAGGAAACCCTGCCCAGACCCACCACCAAATATAACCCGGGCAGGGTGGGAGCAGCGAGACCCATCCTGCACACGGATTATCCCTGGGGACTGCCACATTTACTGACTCGAAGGACTCCCTGGAGCACTTCAGCTGCAGCAGCCCCTCCTTTCTGCTGTGTTTTCCCCCCTGCACCAAGCTCAGATCCGCCCCAGCCCCAGGGTCTCCAGAGCTTCTGATGGAGCAGCAGCAGCACACGAGGACAGAAATAAAATTTACACATCCAGGGAAGAAGTTCCCTCCAGGAGTTGTGGTTGCAGAGTTCTGGTGGGGGCTGTGTGTTTCTGGGAGCCTCCTGGAATGACCTGGGTGATCTGAGGTCACTTGAAGCAGCTTCTGGGTGACTTCATTTTCCTACCCATTAGCAGGTCCCGGGTGGGTGTCACATACCACAGACACATTTATCTCCAAGAGGAAAAGGCAGGCCTGGATTCCATCAGGAATGTCACAAACCCAGCACAGCACTCTCCCAAGGGAGCCGGGCTTTGTGCCTGAGCAGCCCTTCCCTGACCAAACCTCTCCCCTATGATCCAGAGCTGGGAATCACTCTTGACAACTGAAGCTGTGAACAGCTTTGTCATCAGGGAAACACTCAGAGCACTTGTGTCACCACTTTGTCACCACTCGTGTGACCCTTTCTGTATCTGCCACCAGCAGCAGCTTTCTGTCAGCCTCCAGCTCCACTCAGCACAGGAAGCTCTCCCCGTTTTCAGACCACACCTCACCAGAAGGGAAAGCAGCATTCCCAAATCCTGCAGACAGGCCATAGAAAACCAAACCAAACGATTTCCCAGGACACAGGGGCTGCTCGTGCTCCTCGCCTTTGGCTTCGGGACAGCCCACGAAGCTGTAGGAACCTGGTGAGATCCCACAAACACATCCCTGCTCCCCCTGGATCCCCTGCTCTCCCACCAACACCAGCTCTGGCTGAGTCTGAGCCTTGCTTGGAGCCAGCTCGGAGGTCCAGCCTTCACAGCTCTGACCCCCAGGAACAAACCCAAAGCACAGGGGAACTGGCTTTAGACTAAAGGAGGGTCCATTTAGATGGGATAGAAAGAATTTTTACTGTGAGGGTGTGAGGCCCTGGCACAGGGTGCCCAGAGCAGCTGTGGCTGCCCCTGGATCCCTGGCAGTGCCCAAGGCCAGGCTGGACATTGGGGCTGGGAGCAGCCTGGGACAGTGGGAGGTGTCCCTGCCATGGCAGAGGTGGCACTGGATGGGCTTTGGGGTCCCTTCCAACCCAAACCAGTCTAGATTTTATGGTACCACTGCCACGTCTGACTGCCCCAGATGAGGGCAGGAACGTGACCCAGGGCAGACTCAGCACCTCCCCAGCCCTGCAGCTGCAGAGCCTCCTCCTGCGCCCTTTAGATGGCAGCAGCTCTCTGAAAGCTGTGGGAACACAGGGAAAGGGAAAGAGGATTTTGAGCTGGAGGCCAGGAGATGATGAATGTGGGTGAGCAGGTGGTCAGAGCTCAGAGTGCCCAGACACACGCACAAGCTGAAGGGAGCACGACTGGGGTGGGCCAGCAGCGCCAAGTAAATACAAGGAGCACATCCAGAAGGACCTGAGGAGCTCTGGGGGGATTTCTGGAGGAACTGTTCATCCTTTTGTCCAGAGGAGATGCTGTGCAGAGGCTGCTCCATCAGCAGGGCTCAGCCCTGGACACACCGGGGGTGACAGAGGCCACCAGGAGCTGCTCAGGGGGACAGAGGGGCCAACAGGACTGACCTCATACTGAAACCCCCACGTCAGCCACCCACAGTGAAAACTCTGCTCTGCTTTCCTACAAGGGTCCTCAAGGTCTCTGCTTGGCGTTTCCTGCATCCCTCACACATTCCTGCATGGACGCTTTGGATGTGATTCCCAAGAGACACCAAAGGAGCCTGGACACCAGGAGCACAAGTTTCCCCAGAAATGGGAGTGTCCACCACGGAATTATTCACTTGCAGCATTGTTCTTCTGGAGCTATGCTCAAGAACACCTCACAGTGAACTCCTGCCTGGCAGTCCCTGGAGAACAGCTCAGCTCTCCCCAGCTTAGCCCTCCAGCACCCTCTGCCTCCTCCTGCCCTATCTCCGCTGCATGGGACATGGAACTGGAGATCAGAATGGTCTTCCCAGGAGTGCAAGGAAGGTAAAAGCCAAGAACAGTCAAACCAAGTGACCCCTCCCCACCCTGCCCTTCCCCTGAGCTGGTAGGAAAGGGATGTCTCGGATTAACACTCCATAAAGTGCTTGGATCCTAAAAACAGAGACACCCTCAAATGAAAGCACAGCCCACTTTGTCCAAGAGCATCCAGAGATTTTTCTTGCCAGCAGTGACACACCCTTGGCTGGAGTTTCCCCAGCAAAAGGTTAACCCCCTCTGAAGTGCTGGTTTTCCAGAGAAAAGTCCTGTCCAAGCCATCAGCCACATCCCGGCCCTCACCTGTGGGACTCAGCCCTGCACAAGATGCATTTAACACCTCAGATCCCCCACTGGGTCTCAGATACTCCGTATCCAGAGGAGCCAAATCAGGCCATTTGGATCCAATTAGTCTCCCTAATCTGCCCTGAAAGTCAGCCAGGGCTGGGGCTGCTCCAGCTGCACACATGGCCTGGAGCAGGATAGGACAAGTCCCTCAGAACATCCTCTGCAGGATTTCCCAACAGTGCTGCTCCTCACTCCAAGAGCAAAATCACTGCACTGAAGTTTTTCTGCTCAGCAAAACTGATCCCTCCTCCCTGCAGCAACCTCTGTCTCCCCTCTCCAGCCCTGAACCATCGAACCCCGCTGGGAATTCGCAAGCAGAGCCTATGGACGAGACGGAATAAAATTCCTGCAGAAAGGCTTCCAGCTCCCCCAGACACCTCCTGTGCTGCAGGAACTGCTCCTCTGCCACATCCAAGCAGCAGCCAGGAGCCAGGGCGGGCAGGAACGGGAACGTCTGTTGAATTAGGATCCTTTTCCATGGTCCAGACCCATCCCCTACTGCTCAGCCCTTGTGTCTGGTGAGCAACCATTCGTGACACAGCAAAGGACAACGGAGAAATGAGAGAATTCCAGTTCCTTGGCTTGTGGAAGTCAGGGAAGTTTGTGGAGCCCAGCCAGGATCTCACCTCTGGGGGCTTTCTTTGGGAAGTTCAAATGGATGTGAAGATCTGGCCCCAACCCACGTGGAGAAGGGCCCAGGAAACCAGTGCTGGCCCCTGAAGGATGAGCAGGGCTGGGTCTGGGGGGGCAGGGCAGACTGAGGAGCACCCCCACCCAGCTGCCTGCAGTGGTCACCCGGGGTAACCCAGAGCAGCTCCAGGCTCCCTTAGGAACAGGGGCAAGCAGTGGGAGCACCTCGCTTTCCTGATCATGCTTCCGCTCCGATGTAACGTGACTCCTGGCTGTTTTTCCACTCTCCGAACGCCACACGAGCAGACATTCCGTTCAGCCAGAGCAGCCAGGGCTGCACCGAGCTCGCCTGAGCCCTGCAGAGCTCCTGACTCCAGCCCTGACCACAGAGGCACGGGAGGAAGCGAGGGCCCAGTGCTTCTCCAGCAGCTCCCGATCCAACATCTGCTTTCCATGTTCCCGTGGCAAGGCTCCGGGTGCACGCAGCACATCTGTCTGTCTGCACACAGCAGGGCCCTCTGTCTGCTCCAGCACCGCTGGCCACGGATCCCAGCAAACCTGGGGGGGTACAGAGCAGCTCCCTGGGGAACACCCCACATCCCCTGGGGCGAGGTGAGGTGACAAAACAGAGCTGCAGCGGAGCAGGAGGGATCCCCGCCCACCAAACAGGGCTGGAGAGCAGCTCAGCCTCAGCAGGTAAAAGCCAGCAGAGGCACCCAGAGCGTTTCTGCAGCAGGCGGGGGACACAGCCCTCCCAACACCACCGGCGGCTGCGGATGGACGGGGCTGGAGGGGCCGGGGAAGCTCCGCCGGGAGCCAGTCCCACCCCTGCAGGTGTCCGGGGCAGGACTGCACCCGGGCCGGTCGGTGGAAGGGCTCCTCCGCCTCCCCCTGGGGTGGCCACAGAGCTGGGCCAAGGCACATCCGCACCCCAGGCACGGGTCACAAGAGCAGAGAGGCACCAAATCCGTAACTGCCAGGAGGCAGGAAACGTGCAGGGAAATTCAGACCACACAGAATTAAATTACAGACTCCAGAATCACTTCATTATGGCAGACTCCATACTTGTTCCCCACGCACGAGTGAAGGCATCGCACACCCCCGGGCCGGCTCTGCTGTCTCTGCTGAGGATGTTTCACACACAAAATTCAATGTTCGCCCTGCACGAACCACGCCGGACCACCCAGAAAATAATTTCGGTGTCGCCCTGTGCAAACACCAACTCCCTGCCCGAGCAGCCCAGACCAACGAGGCGTTAATGCCTGCAATTAGCCGCTAATTAGCATCAATTACCGCCGAACAGGGAGGGGGAGGTTACACCTGGAGCAGCGAACTGCTACAAGAACTTAGAAGTGATGCGCACTTTCCTGCTGCACGATACGAAATCCGAGTATTTCCCGGTATTTCAGGGGAATGCGTCCCACATTTACCAAAGAGTAAATCCTGACTGCCCTGCGAGTTGCGGAGATCCCGACGGACCGAGAGCTGCCCGCAGTCCTGGAGGACGCGCACGGCAGCCACCACCAAGGAGAAGCAGAATATTCAGAATATTCCAGCACAAACCATCCCCAGCTGCGCTCCTGCAGCCACGGCCTGAGCTCCAGCCCAGGGGAGATTTCAAATTAGCAATAAAAAAGTTCCAAAGTTTTGCGGGAAAGCAGCGTGAGGGAAATGCCCGCACTGGAGGTGCACGCTGCGGGAATCCTCTGCTGCAACCCTGCCCAGCACAGCCTCACCTAAGCACAGCCCCTCGAAGACGCTGTGAAAAGGTTTTCCCGTCCATGTCAAGTGGTCAAATGTATCCTGCTCTGATGGCTCCAGGATCTTCTTTAAAAAACTCATTTGTCTCACCGAATCTATAGTGGGGGTACAAAACAGACAAATTAGTGTTTGGCTGAGTGGCCACAACTTTCTTTTTCCTTTGTTCCTCCTCAGAGACAGGCCAGGAGTGTGCAGAAAATCACCCTGTGAAAAGCCAGTGTGCATAAAGGAGGAGTCCCGCAGCTTTATTGGAATGAAGGGAGAGGGGCCACTGGGCCGTACCCCCATGGGGTCTCTCTCTCTCGGTTTTGGAGGGCGCAGCCTCCTTCGATCCCGAACTCCCGGCTGCGTGTTGCCGTCCTCCTTTCCCCCTAGGCCGAGGTACCAGGAAGGCACGGCCTTCCCAAACCTACCCCATGCCCCCGCGAACACGCGTGGACATTTCCCCAAAGCTGGGAAGTTCGGGCTGCCTGGGCTCTGCAGTGGGCTCTGCGCGGCCCCAGTTGTCCATTCCCCTGAAGCTCAGGGGGTCAAACGCCGCGGGGTCTGTAACCAGCCCGTGCGGCTCGAGGCCGTGAGAGACATCGGGACGGGCTTCAGAGACATCAACACCCATTTCTCCTAAAGAGCCCTCGAGCTGTTTGTACAGAGCCACCCACGTTCCCCATCAGGAGCAGCCTGCAGGGAGCTGCTCTGATTTCCTGCAGAGATGTTCGGTGCTCACCTGCCGGGCTGCAGCGGCTCGGGGGTGCAGGGGAGCCTGACTGAAAGCTTTGGAGTCTGCCTTGGAGTACTGGATCCTGCACAAAGGCTTTGGAGAGCACAGGCAGGTGGCAAAGTCACGGATTCCAAAGAAAAGCCAGGGTTCGCGTGGTAACACATTTCAGCCCCAACCTGCCACGCTGTGTGTGCCTTAAACCCAGGTTATTGAGGAAACTCTCCTGCCTGTCCATTCAGGAACCGTCCTGGGAGTCACACTCCCACCCCGGCTGCCTGCACCAGGGTTTGGAATGCTGCTGGGCACTGGGACAACTGGGCTGACTGGGAGCTGGGCAGAGGACACAGACTGGGGCTGCAGACACTCACTGGACTTCCCTTCCCGTGCCTTCTCTCTGGCTGCTGCTTCCCCAGACTCAGCTCTCCGCTCCCTTCTCCCGGTCCCTTCCTCTGCTTTCTCCTTCCAGCCCCATCCTCATTTTCACACCCGCAGTACCTGGATGCAGCAGCCAAGCTCGGAGCGGGGCAGCTCCTGCTGGAGCGAAGGCCCGGGACACACCCAGGAACGCAGCCCGCGCAGGGTGCCCGTGACAGCATAGAGCCCCCGGGCCCCTTAAAGGGAGAGCTGAACCTCGGCCCCGCTGCTGGAGGTGCTTTTATATCCCCCAGAGCCTCCTCCTCAATCAGCGCCACCGGCTGCGCCCAGCCAACCCCGCACGCCCCTAAAAAGGGTTTTTAAGGTTTTAGGGATAGGAGGGACCCATTTCCCCCTGCAGCTCCGCACTGGCTGTGCTCAGTCCCCTGCGGGCACAGAACGGAGGTTTTCCAGCTGAAACGCGGAGCCCTCGCGGAAGGAGCTGATTTTCACCTGCGGCAGGCGGGAGAGGGCTCCCTGTGGGACCCGGGCTGTAATTCCTGACCCGACCGGTCAGGAATGGGACGGGATTTGGACGCTCGCTGTGTCTGGATTGAGTCACGTCTCTGGCAGGAAGCAGCGAGTTTGGGAAGTGTGTAATGGAGCCTCTCGTGCCACGGGAGCCTCGGGGGATGCCTGGTGGGAGGGAGGGGAGGCTGGACCACCCAGGCACTGCCTGTCCCCTCCCGAGCCTCGGGACGGGGCTGGCAGTGCCCAAAGCCCGGCGCTGCCGCCCTCCCGCAGGGTCACCCTGGGGACGGTGACAGGGTGTGACCCCTCCGTGTCCCCAGGGGAGGGGGGCTGAGCCGCACGGGGGGGACGACAGCACATCTTTGTCGTATTTGGGGGCAGATTTTCATAATCGCGATCCTGAGCAGTGCAGTCAGAGCAGGAGGGGGACGCCCGCGGCAGGGGCAGAGGGTGGGAGCTGGAACGGGCTGAGGCGGGACAACGTGGGAGGGTGCTCCCAAAAAAACCAGCAGGAGACAGCAGCAGATTCAAGTGAGCCGAGGAGCTCCACCCAAAACAACCCCGGGAGCAGGGCTGGTCTGTGCCCCAGGGCAGCCCCTCTCGCGGGTGGGCAGAGTCTGGGGGTCACACGAGCTGTCCCCGTTTCCAATCCATCACTGGCAGCTCCTGGGAATAGCCCGGCACCTCCATCCCTCTTTCCAGGGAGCCCGGGGCTCCTGCAGCTGAGCCCCTGAGGCGGTGACAGTCGCTGTTTTCTCGGAGCACCGTAAATAAAGCGGCTTTTGGCCAACACCCGGGGCCGAGTCCTGCTCCGGGCCAGGAGTTTCAGCGCTGAGCTCACTCCTGTCCCAGCCCAGCGCGTCCCCGCCCGGTGCTGGGAGGAGCAGGGATGCAGGGAATGAGCGCCGGCGGGTGCACCCAGCTCCCCCAGCTCAGGGAGACGTTGTTGGGGCAGGAAAAGGGATCAGAGCTGAGCATGAGGTTATTCCACCTGAAAAACTGCAGATCTCCTGCTCAGGGGGTGCTGGTGGCCCATCCCGTAGGGATGAGAGCAGGGTGGGGCTGAGGGGAACAGCTCCCAAGGGAGGTCTGAGCCCCACAAGGCCGTGCTAAGGAGAGCAGGAGGAGGCAGGCTCAGGGCAAGCCAAAAGAGGTTTTTTTCAGTGTGTGGGTGCTCTGTGACAGGCTGGGCACAGGTCCTGTGCGTGCTGAGCTTGTCCCGCTGTCAGGGCCAGAGGGAGTTTGGGAAGAGGTTTCCATCGGGATGAGTTATCTGCACTCATGGAAACATCCCTGCCTGGGAGAGCCCAGCCCTGCACAGGAGGTGCCAGCACCCCTCTGCCCACTCTGGGGGGCTCCGTGCTCTGTGCTGGGATCAGCCCAGCCCGGGGGGCACCAGGAGCTGATGCCAGAGGGTTCCCTGGCCCCGATGGACAGAGCAGTCTGGTGCTGAGGAAACACATCCAGGAGGAGGAGGATTCCAGGAGCTCCCTCTGGTTCAAACATTCCTGGAAATGAATAATCCCTTCCTCTGGGAGACCCCTGCCCCGGGAAGAGGCGCTCCAGCCTTGCTCTGGAAAAAGCAGCATGAGGACAACCTGAGCCAGCGCAGCTCCAGGCCGGGCTCTGGCAGGACGGGGAGCCAAGGCCACTCCTGGTGTGACACAGATCCGGCCGGGCCCGGCCAAGCTCTGCATCACTTCCACCAAATCCTTGTCCCTGCAGAGCCGGATCTGTCACACAGCCGGACACTCGGCATGGCCTGCAGCATCCTCCTCCCCGGGGCTGGGCTCCTTTCCAGATGCCTTTGGGATGTGCCGGGGGGTGGAACAATTTCCAGGATTTATTGTTTACAGCCAGAGGTGCTCATTCCATGAGGGACACACAGGGAAATGCCTGTGGGGCCACCTGCGAGTCATTCCTTTCCCAGGATCACATCCAAGAGATCTCACTGCAGTCCCAAAAAAACCCTTTCCATCCAGCATGACCCACATTCTTCCTCCTCTGCCTGGTTAAGTGACCCTCAGGGCTGGGCTGGAGGGGTTTCCCAGGATTATTTAGCAGGATTGCTTGGCCATGCCCAGCTCACCGTGGCCTTTCCTTGCAGGAGAAGCTGAGCTGGGGGCACAGACCTGCCCTGAACCCCCAGCCCCCGGCAGTGCAGCCCAGGCTGTGCCATGGCCCCAGCTCTCCCTGGGCTTTCCCAGCTCCCGGAGTGTGTGGGATCCACAGGAAAGCCCAGCACGCTGGGGAAGGGCAGAGGGCAGCTCTTGCAGGGCTGCCGCGAGTGAGCGCTGGGCAGGACGAGATAAGAACATCTCCGGGAAATCTGAGTCACCCTGGTGTTCCGGGGGGTGGGAGCACTGTCCTGGCGAGAGCTCGGGCAGCTCCAGCCTCTCCTGGCACTGCCAGGGCAGGGGGAAGCCAGGGACACTTCTCCTGTGGGGAGCAGCGAGAGCTGCAGTGAACAGCCGCCCTCCAGGGCCGCTGCCTCCCCTCCTCCCTGTGCTGCTGCCCCTCCTTTATTCCCTGTGGGAAACCTTCCAGTGCCAGCACCCCATCCTATTCATGGCTTGGGCCTTTCCTGGGGGAGGAAAGTGCCAGTTTGGGACTCCCTGCCCATCCCAGCAGTGCCAGCTCCAGAGGATGGGTCGGGAGAAGATTTGGGAGGCCCAAACAAGGCCCTGGCCCCCTCTGGCAGGGGCAGGGAGCTTTGTCACCCGTGGGGCTTGGCACGGTCTCACTGCCCCCACCCACGGGCACACCGGCCTCGTACCCCCTCCTGTGTGTGAGGACAGAGCCTGGCCTTTCACCCCACTTTTGGGAATTACCAGGGTAAAATGCTCCTGCTCCATGGCTGTGGCACTGGTCCAACACAGAGAACCCAGAGTGACCTTCCCCACGGTGGAACTGCACAGCCAGGTCCTCCCCCAAAGATCCATCCCAGGGAGCAGAGACAGAACCTTTCCTGGGAAGTCAGTTTATTTAGGGTTTATCTGCACAGCCCCGGCACACGTTTGTTTGTGTTGGTGGGAAGGAGAGGGGCAGGGAGGAAACACCGAGCTCCAACTCCAGTAGTTAAATATTAAAAGTAATTTCTATTCCATTCTGAGACAAACAGGCTCTTTGGGGGTGGTTTGTCACACCTGGAGTTGGACACACCAAACCCATCTGTTGAGAGATCCTGGGACTCCGTGATTCCTTGGATGTGGGGGTTGTCCTGAGGGTTTCCTGGGCTTAAAATGAGGTGGATTTGACTTCACCTGTATGGGGCTGGTTTAAACAAATGACCAAAAGTTAAATCAGTTAATTGGAACCTTCTTCTCTGGTTGTCAGTGACTGACACTGTTCAGCTACCTGCAAATACAGCTCATGAATGGCAATAAATTGCAATAAATTCCACATCTCGCAGTGTCCAGGCAGTGCTTCCACAGCTTGGACCCATGCCCATGCTTCAATTCCCTCCAGACACCAAGATCGTCACCGTTTCCCCTCACAGCTGCTGAGTCCCGCAGACTTCCAAGGTTTCAGCCCTTGAGTTGTGCTCGTTTTTTATTCCCTTTCCTTGAAGGCCCTGACACCTCCCCAGCTCCGGCGGCTCCCGGCTGGACCCGCTTGGGCGTTGCTAAATCACATTTAAGGAAAACAGCTCAGAGTGTCCCACACACGGACCCGGCGTCTGCCAGGGCTGCAAGCAGCAGCCAGATCTTGGCTTTTTGTTCGGAATGACACAGGAAAGACGGAATGTCTCCCTGCCGACCCCGGGAAGGGTCACACAGATGGCTTCCAGGCCCGGCAGAGGTTTAGGACATGGGATAATTCCCGTGCACATGAGCTGTGCTGCTTCCTCTTGTGTAACTACAGGATTTTTGCAGCTGGAAGTCAGAGGTCCTGCGGCTCAAACCAAGAGAGCAGAGCTGAGAGCTTTGCCAAGAGGGGCCAGGGCTGGAATTTCCTCCCGGCACACGTTTGGAGCGGGAGAGACCCGAGCTGTGGGTTCACATCTGGGGCTGTGGATGCTCCCAGCCGGAGGAGGACGCTCAGGAGGCAGAGCTGGGAGTGAGTTATTCCCCGAGGGAATTGCGAGGCTCCCGCTTCCACACCTCTGGGCGTTGTTGAGCCTAAGTTAAGCAGCCACTGAAATTCAAAAACCCATGCAATCCATCCCACATCCATGGGCAGTCCCACCGACCCTGCCCCACACCTTCCCCTCCCAGCCTGGCAAAGGCCATCCCAGAACACGGAAATCTGGATTTCCAGGGCAATCTGCCTTCCCTCAACCAGATTTGCACAGGTCAAGGTGGAGCCCGGCAGCGGCAGCCAAACTCTGCAGGCTCCTCAGGCTCCTGGGTGGATCAGCCCAGGGATCAGCCCAGGGCAGAATCCTTTCCTAGGGAGCATTTATTAAATCACAGCTTATTCCCCAAAGTCGGGGCGGTCCCGAGGGCTGTTGGAGGAGCCAGCCGAGGCAGCCGGTCCCACACACACAGAGCTGGCAGCAAATTCACTTTTTACTGACTTTTTCCAGCTGCAGCGGTCGCTCACACCCCCTGTGACACCAGAGCAGTGAATCATGTTCCCGTTTTATCCCATCACATCCCGCTCTCTCCCTGCCCGGCCCCAGCGCTGACGGAAGGAGCGCTGCTTTTGGTGACTGTCTCCTTCTTTGTCACCTCCTGCGAGGCACGGGAGGACGGGCAGCGGGGCCGGGGCGGCACCCAGGGAGGTGACACCGTGCCCGCCGCAGTGCCACGCCCGCGGTGGCTCCTGGCGCTCCTCACGCCGCAGGATTGATCCCGGGAGTTGTTTCCAACAAGCCCGTCCCGAAAGCTTTCTCTGCTCTGTTTTTAAATTGTTGTTTATTTAATTGTTCTGTAAACAAAGGCGTAAGGGCTCCCTCTGCTGCCGCGCGGGCTCGGGCGGGAGAGGGATTGGGTGGTGAGGATGGATCAAAGTCCCGGCAGAGGCTGGAGGGACCCAGGGCAGCGTCAGCACAGCTGTGCGGCTCCAGATGTTTGCTGCTGCTGCCCTCAGACACCGGGGCCGTGGGCATGAGGAGGTTCTGTCCAGGGGCTCGCTGCTTTGATGTCCCCTGAAGGCTGCCCAGCCTGGTCACAGCCCAGGGGATGCTGCCCTTCTCCATCCTGCTTGCAAACGGAGGAAAATCCCACGGGGATGTTCCAGATCCTGCGTTTTTCTCCCGTGGTGCTGAGGATTTGGGGTGTCCCACGTGCAGCAGCTGCAGACGAGCTTGGGGAGGTCAGTCTGATCCCCCACATGTGGCTGAGGGAGCCACATCCCAGAACTCCAACCTGCATCCAGCCCTGGCCGCTCTCCTGCCCCAGCTCCCGGCTGAGTCCCACCAAGGATCTGCTCTGTGAGCCAGTGATGGACCAGGATCCAGGCAAAGTCCCCATCCCCATGTCCATCCAGTCCAGTCCTAATTAAACCAAGCTTTTGGGCAGTTAAAACATGAGAAATCAAGGGCTCACAAAAGGGGTGGGAATAGTTATTTCCTTATCCAAAGAGATTTTAGGTGAGGGTTTGGGTTGGGACCTCTGCCCGCAGGAGGGTTTGTCACCCCCAGTGGGCTCTCAGGTGCTGGGAAGGAGGTGTGGGAGTTCCCAAAACCAGAGGTGATACAAATTCCTTTGCAACAGGGGCTGGATGTGAGGGAGGGCTCCAACAAGAACAAAACATGATCCAGGTGAGAGGAAACTGAGGTGAGTTTAAACCTTAGAGGGGAGGGGACAGGTGACAAGCACCGAAGGTCCCACTGGGGGAGAGGATCTGTCTGAGGGGCAGAAGTGACACAGACCATAAAACAGGGCCGCACCCAACAGGGGTGCCCTGAGTAGGAAACGGTGAGTAACAGCTGAGGCCTCCCCTGCTCTGGACTCGCAGCAGCAGCAGCAGCAGGGAGAGTGGCCGTGGCACAAAAGCTCGGTGACTCACGGGCTCCAGCCGTTACTATGGAGTTGTTTACACAGAGCTTTGGGACGGAAAAAAAAGGAGGAAAAAATGCTACAGAGCTCACCCAAAATGAATGAAATGGAACGAGGTTGGTGACACAGGGAGGGATAACTCGGAGGAACAGGCCCAGGAGGTTTCCAGGAGGAGTCCGGAGGGCTCAGGGATGAACTCACGGAGCATTAATCCCCAGACTGATGCTTCTCCCGGTGCCAGATGGGTGGGATGTGGTGAGTGTGATCCTGGTGGTTTTTAAGGATTCTTGGAGGAATGTGAGGAACAACAGAGCAGAAAGCCCAACTCCCATGCAGAGCAAACTGTTGGGACTTCTACAGACCAGGGTTCACGGAGAGAATCACGGTTGAAAGACCTCAACGTGGCTTTGGCAAATATTCTGGGGAATATTAAAGCTCTTGGGAATGTGCAGCAATGGGGGATGGGATGGGCTGGCCTGGCATCCTCAGCCGGAAGGGAGCGGGACAGCACAGAAAACCCTTCTGCTCTTACCTGGGGATATCAAAACTGCTCCTTGGAGGCTTCATTGTGCTCTGAAAGGCCAGGAGCTGGAGCAGAGCCTGCTGGAGGATCATGTCTGTGGGAGCAGTGTCCCTGCAGAGCATTGGCATCACCATCCCTCCTTCCAAGGTCAGAAAAAACCAAAAGTCCCTGGGAGAGATGGAATCCGTCATCTCTCTACATCTCTTCTCTTCCTGTGCAGCTGCTCAACCATCTTTACAAAGGTCCTCCTGGACATGAAGCCACAGTGTCCCCTGGACATCCCCAGTAAAAGCTGGGACACATCCTGGAGATGGCGATTCCCGGCCTGGAGGATGCTGAGTGCTCCTGGCACTGTGCTATGAGCTGAGACCCTGGGTATGAGGGGCACCCTGGATCTCCAGGAAGTCGGTCCACAAGGATCCTGACTGCAGTTTGAGTCTGTCTGGGATTTCAAACCCCACATTTACTGCAGACCCAGTGTCTTTGCCAACACCAACCCTGCCTGGGCCTCCCCTTCCCTCTGTGGATGGACACAAAATGACCTGGCAGGTTCCAGTTCCACATGGAGAGGTGGGGCCTCTCACCGTGGTTACCTGTGGAGCTCTGCTGCGGGACACTGCAGACACCAGGCATCTGTCTGGGCTCAGAATCAGCCAAATGAATGGCACAAAACCCACACAGGGAGCCCAAACCCGTGGAGGTCCAAAGGTGCTCCGGGAAGCGTGGCTGGGATTTGGCCTTTTCCAGGCCATGGAATCGGCTCGAGGGGAGCCGGAGGTTTGAGGGGCTCGCTGGGCCAGGAGCCTGTCCTGGGACACGGCTGGGAGCAGGGAGGGGAGCAGGGAGAGGCTGCCCCGTGCAGCTCCCTGAGGAGCGGCGGAGCAATTCCAGCCTCGGAGCGCTGGGGCCGCGCGGCAGAACCCGGCACGGAGTGTCCCCAAGGTCGAGTGTCCCCAAGGTCGAGTGTCCCCAAGGTCAGCTGTCCCCAGGGCAGGCCGGGGGGAGCTGGAAGGGCACAGGCACAGCCGGGCTGCTGGGGGCACCCGCAGGGTCGGCGGCCGTGGCACCGAGCCCCCCACAGAACAGCGTCCGCGCTCTGCCCTCCCCGCAGCCCCGGCCGGGAGAGCGCCGGCGCTCCGGGGTTCACCCAGGGAGGTGCTCCCCGCTCCAGCCCGGGGCTCTCTGACCAGGGAGGCGCTCCCCGCTCCAGCCCGGGGCTCTCTGACCAGGGAGGCAGGAGGGAAGCGAGAAATTCCTTCCTGCACGGAGCCCTGCGAGTGGCGCCGAGTCTTGGCCCACTCCCAGCGGCCTAGGCCGCAGCCTTTGGTCTCCAGAGGTCACGTTCCAGAGGCTGCAGCTTTGTTCTGGAAATGCCAGCTGGGATGTCCTGTCCTGCCCTGCCCTGCCCTGTCCCGTCCTGTGTGTGGCCTTGGCAAGCAGCGACAGGAGAGCTGCCCTGGAGCCCCCCAGCCCAGCCAGGCCCCAGGGCATCCACGGAGGAACAGGCAGGCTCCAGGTGCCCGGATCCGGCCCCCGCAGCATCCCGGACAGCCCCGAGGGAGCAGAACGGGGAGAAACTGCCTGGGAAGCTCTCTGGGGTTAGAATGTCCCAGTGCATGCCAGTAACGTGTCAAAGCACAAGGCCAGGGAAAGCACTGCCTCTGTCCCTGAATCCAGCACCTTCCCGGGGATCCAGCACAGGCAGCTGCACAGGGGGAGGGACGGAGGGAGGGGACAGGGCCCCGCTGTCCCCAAACACCGACAGCAAGGATCAGTGTGAGCACCCAGACAGCCAGAGTGCCCCAGGGCCTGCTCTGTCCCAGCTCCTCCCTCGCCAGCCCGTATTCCAAGGACTCCACGCAGGCCTTTGCCTGTGAAATGAGGGTAATTCCAAGCCCACCTTCCAGCTGTGCTTGCACCATCCGAGCTGTATTTCCTATTTCAGAGCAAAGAGTATTTTATTGTTATTATTATTATTGCTCCTGGAGAATTTCTGCTCTGTAAACCCTCCAAATTCAGCCCCCACCCAGGGCTGAGGTGGGGCCAGCATTACCCAGCTGATGCTCAAGAAACTGGCTCAGTTTCTTGTGAACGTGGAGTCCTGGGACTTGTGGAAAAAAGCACATTCAGAGAATTTCTCTGCTCTGAGGCAACTCCCACTTCCTGCTCCCCAGGAAACCCCAGCTCACAGCGAGTGAGAATCAAACCACTCACACCCAACTGCAGCAGAGATAAGAAATTTGGTTCTGATCCACGACAAAAATGCAATGAACTGCCAGTTTCTCAGAAGCCAAAAGCCTGAATGTTTGCCAAGAACTAAAAATAACCCAAACAGGGCTCTATTTAAAGGCACCTACTAAGAAATGCCTCTGTCCTTGGTTAAATAAACTGCAACTTCCAGAAAAGCCCTGTTTTCCAGGAGTCTGGGGGGAGCTTTGGCAGCAGGTGAACAAACATGAAGTCCAAAACTTTTAACACATTGTAGAAGCAGCAGCTCGTGGCTGGAGCTGTGCCAGCCCCGTGGCCCAGCAGCGAACAGGGGCTGGAGCAGGGAGGATTCCCCTTCCTCCCTGCAGGACCTGCACTTGCACTTCCCCATGCGGCTGCTGAAGGGTCTCTGCTTCAGGGTTTGACCCCATTGGGCCTCTTTACCCTGATTCCCTGGAAATAACTGATCCCTTGGAGAGAAATGGGACTGAAGCTCCTCTGCTGTGGGCACTGAGCACTCACAGGGGTCTGCGCTGGGGGCACCTCTGAGTGCCCTCAAAGGAGAGGAGCCTTGGAGTGACATCGACTTCAGCTCTGCATGGTGACAGCTCCAGCAGCCTGGGCAGTGTTTGCCCAGGGAAAGCTCTGCAGACCCTGGGTGACAGGAAATGTGCCCGACCTGGAGGAACAGAACTGTTTATTTAAATGGACAACAAACCCCTGCTAAAGGCACCTGACAAGCACACGGGGTAGAAATGAAGCTGAGTCATGAACCACAGAAGGGATGTCTGGGCTGGTTAAACAAAGCAGTATTTTAATTTCAAGATTTTATAAATAGGTATTTACAAAAGGAAGGTATCAATCCAAAGAGTTAAACAAATGTACAGCTCCCAGTACTGCAGGGCACAGGGAGAGGAACCAGGTTAATGCAACCCCACAATTCACAACGCCCAGGGGCCCAAAAGAAACCACATTCTTCATTTAGAATTCCTCACCCAGAATGTTCAGCACCCACTGCCGTGGAAGCACAAGCTCCGGGGACAGAAGGAGAGAAGGAACTGACCCCTCTGCACAGATGAGCTCAGAAGACACCACTGCCATCCCACTGAGCATGGCAAGCCACGGTCCCACGAAAGGCTTTTCCCCAGCTCGGACCCTGCGGGGAGCCTAAGGACAGCACAGGGCATGGACTGCAGGAGGGAACGCCCTGCCAGCCCCACTCCCTGTGCCCCTGTGCCAAGGGAACTGCTGATGACATCCCCCACACCCTCCTGGCCTGAGGAAAGGCCCCACGGCCCCTCCAGGACACCCCATGGCCTCGGTGTGACAGGTCAGGCTGACAGGGGCCACTCTCACAGCCCCTGGCTGGAACTGGGGGTGCAGCCTTCCCTGGAAACTGGCTCTACTCTGCTGCTTTCTCCAGACAGGCACAGGCCTGCAGGGACTCCCACAGATCCAGGGGGCTGGGATGTTCCCCAGGTCTGTGGATGCTTCAGAAAACCCGGGCCTGCTCACAGGCCACTTTCTGCAGCTGCCACGAGATTTCAGGGATCTTCCCACCAGTTCCATTTCCTTCAGATGCCCCTCACTGCAACCACTCAGCGCCATTCCAGTCACACAGTGAGGGATGCAGGGCCAAAAAGTCACTCCTTGAACTGTAACAGAAGCAGCAACAACCTCCAAGAGCAAAACCTGTCCACAGCTGAAACCACTTGAGGCACCAAGTGCTGAAGGAGCAGGAGAGTTCCCAAGGCTCAGCTTGTGCATGGCTTTTCTGAACAATCTCCAGCAATTTTCTCTTAACTCATCCAGTAGTTCAAAGCCTGTATGAAACCCACTTAGCCTATCTTTTAATTTAAAGTTTAAGCAAATTAATTCTCATTAATCAAACTAAAGAAAGGACTTAAACACAAACTGCTAGTGGAAAATGGAATATAAGTTGCCAGGAGTGTTAACCTCAAGTCTTGCACTATTTATTTACTTCTTTTGATTCACACCTTGTGTGCAGCTCCCAAATTGGTCAGAGCAACCTTCTCTGTTGGTCACTGCTGGGAATCCAGCCTGGCCTGAGGCTCCCACCACACTCAGGATGCTGCTTGGTCCTCTGTAGCCATGGTCTGCAGGAGGCAAAATCAAAGAGGGCAGGAGTGAGTCACTGCTGGGATTTTGGGGCAAACCATTCATTTCTGCCAGAGCCTGAGACTGGCCTGGCCCTCTGGGTAACCCCTGCCAGGGTACAAGAATTCAGGAGGAAACCAAGAAGGGGATGGGCCCAGCACAGAGTGCCAAGAAAGGCCCATCAATGTTTGAGCTTGTGATCACACTGATGGCAGTAATCCCAGCAGGTGTTTGTGAATCCGTGGCAGCCAACACACCTCTGCCAGAGCCATCAATACAGCCAGAAAAGCAGTCAGGCAGCAGGGAAGTGGCAGCCTGGAGGTGGAACTGGGGTGGTTGTTCCTGCTGCTGCAGGGACCCCTTGGAGGAGGAGACCCAGAGCTGGGGAAGGACAGGAGCTGCTGGGAAGAGCTGGGTGGGAGTGGGAAAGAACTCGAAGGGCAGTGGCAGCCCCCTCAGCCGTGGGAGTTATTTCCACCAGTCACATTCCAGCAATTCCCAAGGTCTTTATCCATGGCACCAGCCAGTACCACAGTGCTGCACGTGGGGCTGGAGGGCAGCAACCTGCAGTGCTCTGGGCCTGAACTAACGGGGAAGGGTCCCACTGCACACCTCAAATACCAGCATTTTTCTGTAGCCACACTCGTTTTTCCCGGGCATTCCCAAGCCCTGGACACCTCACCTGCCGCAGGAACTGCTTCCCAAGGTAGCTGGTTGCCATGCTGGTCAGGTTCTTCCTGCTGCCAACCTTGCACCTGATGTAGCCGTAGAGGTTGGCTCCCTGCAGCACCACCCCCATCACCACCACTGCCTGTGACGGGGAGAAAGAGCCACCAGCTGTCACCTCCTGGCTCAGACAGGGCCAGGTCCGCGGGGGAGCTCAGGGGGGGACTCACCAACCACTTCACTTTGAAAGAGAAGAGAGCACTGAAGGCAAAGATCACCCAGATCATCGGGCAGGTGATCAGGCCTAGCCAGAAGATTCGGGACTCTGCTTCAGATGAGGTTTTACCCCCTTGTGCTGACACCTAGAAACAGAGAGGAAATGGAAGTGATCGGGCTGCTGCATCCTGCAGATCCCATGTCCTTAAAAACAGGGCAGAATCCCCACACTCCCTGGCATTTCCCTCCACACAACAGCACTGGGTGCTTCCAAGATTAATTTCTACATCACACGAAGACATCTCTGCAATAGGAAGTGTTTCCATGTAAGGGACTCTTTTCAATTTTCTCTCAGAATCACTGGAGGCAGCAGCATCAAAACCTCTTGGAATGCTTGGGGCTACAAGGGTAAGTTTAGGGAAAATGACATTTCCTTCATGGTTCAGTTACAAAGCTTAGAAACAGCAAAGGAGTATTTTCCTATCTCCAAAAACACAGACTTACATTACTTACATTACTTATATTAAGCCAGATCAATACATCATGAGAATTTTTAAATAACTCAACAAGCAAAAAGCTCAGCCAGCAGCCTACACAAAAAAAGGTTACACATCTGTGGCTGCAAGCAAATGTTCCTTGTGCAATGTCCCCTGACAAGCACAACCACCCATTAACAGGGGGCTCATAAACAGAAACAGTTACAAGATAAGAACAAAACCATTTACCTTCCTGGCTTCAAACACCCAGTGACTTCTGCCATCATCATCCACCTGGTTCCACCAGCGAAGGCCAACCATGAGCCTCCCTGTGACGTTCTGAAAGGGAAGAGAACCCATGAACTGTTGCATTTTGTGGGAGAGGCACAAATAAATGACTTCTTTTGAGACATGGATATCACTGTCAATTATTTCTATACAGAAAGGCAGAGATAACAAAAAGCACGAGAGGAACTCACCTTTACAGCCCAGAAGTCACAGGACAGGAGGAGGATGATGCTCACCATGCAGGCAATGAAGCTGCTGGTTAAGAGCTCACAGAGCAGATAAACAACTATGGCACTGACTCGGAAGAATAAGTGGAAAAACGATGCCACTGGGTGCCTGGAATGAAGGACAGGACAGTCACAGCTCCTGCAGGCAAGTGACATTGCCAAGGAACCTCCCAGCAACACACAGGGTAAGGGTCAGCACCGTGACATGAACCCAGCGTTCTGGAAATATGGGGAATAACTGCCTGGAAGCTGACACAAGAAGAGACATTCCACATGCAGAGACAACCCAAGTGCAGGCAGGATTTGGGGTGGGAGGGGACAAGCAGCTTTACCTGGTATTCAGTTTAGGGCGATTTTTGGGGTAGATTTAAAGAGAAGTCTCCCCTGAAGGAAACATCCCGTTTCCCACACAGCAGATTTGCCTTTCTTTGTGATTTCCGAGAATCCCAGAACGGGTTGGGTTGGGAGGGACCTTAAAGCTCCCCTGGACCCAACCCCTTGCCAAGGCAGGGACCCCTCCCAGCAGCCCAGGCTGCTCTGCAGCTCCTCTGCAGCTGCCAGGTCAGAAATGAGCAGGGCAGAGCCGAGGCCACCACAGCCCTGGGGAATTTGGGCACAACAGGGAACGAGCAGCTGGACTGAGCAGGGCAGGACATGGAGAGAGCAGGGCACAGAGCACACCTGGGAATGGAGGCTGGGAGGAGATCAGAGACCAGCCCAGAACCAGCCCCTGACACAGCGAGAACCTCCCTTACACAGAGCTGTGTCTGCAGCTCCCTTACACACAGGAGTTAAACACAGGGTAAGTGTGAGGGCACTCAGAAGCAGGAAGGGACAGTTCTACAAATTCCAGCGGAGCTTCTGGAAGTGGAGCTCTCAATTATCCAGAAATTACTCTCCACTACTTCCAAACAAATGAAGAAGGGATCAGCCATTACGTGCTTTGATGTAACATGACAATCCTGCCTTCCTTCCTTCCTCGTGGCTCTGCCTGGAGCTCACCCAGGAGCTCCCTCTGTCACCACTGACCTTATTTTTGACTTTTTGGATCTCCTGGATACATCATCATCTGCATCAAAGAGAGACACATCTTCAATGTCATCACTGCTGTCCTGAAGTGGGGAGCAGAGGCAAAGGGTTACAGGAGGAAAATGAAACCATTTTCAACTTCAGCCTGGGACAGTGCTGATCACCCAAAAAACCAGAGGCACCTCGTGACCAAAATTAATTTGGGAAGAACGTGAAGATTTAACCCTATACAAGCCTACACTGTGATCTGAGAAATGATCATTAGGCCTCGGCTTTGGTGAGCCGCACCTGGGCTGAGCCCCCCGGGCTGAGCAGAAACACCGTCTGCTCCCCGCTGTGCAAGGAGCACCTGGCTTTAACAGACAGCCTCTGCCACTTGTTCCTCTTGCCTGAAGAACAGCCCAGCTGGGACGAGAGTTTTGTTCCTGAGCCTTCCAGGAGAGCGACTGCCCGGGACTGCGGCTAGGATGGAAAACTGCTCTGAGAAGAGCCACTCTCTTGTGGCCCCTATAAAACCAGGGGTGCAAAGCGAGCCCCCGGAGCTCAGTGTGTGTGTGCCAGACACCGCCGGGCACCGGCTCTGGAGCTGAACGGCGGCTGTCGGTCCGGACGGGCCGGTGACGGCAGAAAGCGCCTCCGAGTCCCGCCGTTCGCGCGGGCCTACGGCCGGGCTGCCGCTCCCGT
>VZRO01002710.1:494416-517858 GCA_013397915.1 Daphoenositta chrysoptera
GGGCCGCGCGCCGCTCGCGCCAAGCGCCCTGAGGGGAGCGGGGCCCCGAGCCCGAGCCCGGCCCCGAGCCCGCACCGCCCCGCGGGCTGCGGGCTGCCGTTCCACAGCTCATCGCGGGCTGTTGCTGGTAAATGCAGTGCCACATAAACGCTCCATTTACTTTTGAATAAAGAGGAGTACTTATAAAAGAGGTTATTTGTCACTTTAATAGTGTCCTGTTCCTCTTTATTCAGCGTGTGAAGCATCCAGCCTTTCTGCGGGAATAGCGACACTGCAGCTATAAACAGCACTCGGGTAAAGCACATGTTCAGAGACACCTGTTGAGCTGTACAGGCAGAACTGCTGTGACACCAACACGGTGTCACCACAACAGGGTAATACCTGCACTTCGGGGAGGGCAAGGACAGCCGGAGCGACACCTGCCTACACCAAAACTGCAAAAGTCTCTTGCCACCGCCCTGCCTGGCTTTGTCTGCTCGTGGGTGCATCGCGCCCTGCACGACCCAGTGTGTCACAGGCTGTCACATGCCAAAGTCCAGGTGCACAGAACGGGTCACTTTAGTTCAAAGGTGAATAACTGAGGCACTAAAGCTGACAGTATATTCGATATTGGGAATGAATTCCTCCCTGTGAGGGTGTGAGGCCCTGGCACAGGGTGCCCAGAGCAGCTGTGGCTGCCCCTGGATCCCTGGCAGTGCCCAAGGCCAGGCTGGACATTGGGGCTGGGAGCAGCCTGGGACAGTGGGAGGTGTCCCTGCCATGGCAGGGGTGGCACTGGAGGGGCTTTAAGGTCCCTTCCACCCCAAACCATTCTGAGATTCTGTGAGAAACAGCCTCCCCTCAGTCACCTCTGTGACTTCATGTACCAGGCCTGACATCTTGGCACAGGGTAATTCCCTTCCAGGCCATCTCCAACTCCCCCTCACAGCTTTCCCTCTGCCGAGCTGAGCCAAAGCCGATCACAGAAGGACTTGGTGCAGCCCTGCCCCTGAAGGTGTTTTCCCACCACCGCCTTTGGCTGTCACCCCTTCCCAGCAGCTCAGCACGCACAGCTGCAGGGAGGTGCTGATTTATCCACTCCAGGTTGAACACAACCCTCTGATCCTCCTCACTGCGTCACGGCCAGAAAGGAGTCAGCCTTTCCGTGATGTTTTTCCATCAGGCTTTCTTCGGAGACGTTTCCCCGGCGGCTGTGACGGGTTCCGTGGCCGCAGCGGGGTGGGCTTACCCCGATTCCTTGGGAGAAGCTGCCATCCTGTGGCGGAATGTGAAATCCCCGCTCCCTTGTGCCCGGGACCCGCGCCCGGCACAGCCGCCTCGCAGCGGCAGTGCCCGTGCCGCGGCACAGACGTGCCGGGCCACGCCAGCTGCCAGCCCCGCTGTGGGTGTTCTTCTCTGGCTTCATCCCAGGGTTTGCAAGTCGAAGATGGCATTGAATTAAACAAACCAACACTAATCACAACCCCACTGTGGGGAGAGTTTCAGAGCTGCTGAAAGCCCCTCGACATGACAGTGGGCAGGATTGGCCTCTCTCAAACCTCTGATGCAACAGATTTCTGGTACACCAGCCCAGATACTCAAACCTGAACAACTAGAAACGTTTTTGTCTTCCTTCCACTTAAATATACTAAATATACTTAAATATATATAAATGAATATATCTATATTTTATACTTAAAGCCACATGGCAGACTCAGCTGGACACCAGAGTCCCCAGGTCATGGCTGTTAGTTGGACTCAGGGATCACCTCAGATAAATGTGTTACGCCCAAGTTCGGGAGCAGGTGTTTTCCTCTCCCCAGTAAAAGAATCCACAGGTAGTCCTTCAATTTTCCTTAGCCAGGCTTTCCTTCTGGCTCTTTCCTCAGCTTCCGTGGGCTTTGCCTGCTGTGCCTGATGCTGAGCTGCCTCAGCTGCCTCACGCACCTCCTGCTCTGCTGTCAGAAGCCTGAACCCACTGTCCCTGCAGGAACCGTAGGGGCAGGAGGGCTTCATTCCCCTGGGAAGTTCGCTTCTGACTTGTGTGGCCGTGCCAGGTGTTGGCTGGGTCGGCTCCGAGGAAGCTGTGCAGAGATCGATGAGCTGATCCTCATCTTTGGCGCCAGGAGTGTCTTTCCCATGGCCACTGGGAGTTCTCCGTTCTCGCAGCGAGCCACAGAACTTGGGACGTACGACACAGGGAGCAGGGATGGAGGATTTCACACTGGGGCTGTGCAAAGAGTTCTGCAGCCTGAGCCGCAGCATTTTGGTTTCAAAGGGTGTGGAGATTTTTGTCATGGCCAGAGAATCACTGTGCAGCCTGGCACGCTGGAGCTGGGCTGCCTGCTCCGCCTTGTGCTGCAGGGGCGTTTTGGACATTGGCACCTTCCTAGGGCGCTGTTGCTGAGCTTCCCTGGCCTTTGCAGAGAGCTCGGTGCTGGAGCTGACCGGGGCTGGCCGGCAGGAGCTCTGCAGGGTGCCGATTGTTAAGAGGAACTTGTCAGGGGACATTGGACAGCTCGGGTCTCTCTTCGGTAGCTCAGGCTGCAAAGTGTCTTCTGCCTCCTCAGGTGCAGGGGGAGCAGGGCCCTGTTTGGCTTCATCACCTGTGTCCAAAAACAAAGCAACACATTTGGGATCGAGAGGTTTTCCCACACACTGCAGATCATAGAATCAAAGAATCACAGAACAGGCTGAGTTGGGAGGAAGCCACAAGGAACAGCCGGTCCAACCCCTGGCCCTGCTCTGACACCCCAACAACCCCACCCTGGGCATCCCTGGAGGCTCTGGCAGCCTCGGGGCCGTGCCCATTCCCTGGGGAGCCCGGGCAGTGCCAGCACCCTCTGGGCTGATCTTTTCCTCATCTCCAGCCCGACCCTCCCTGGCACAGCTCCAGCCATTCCCTTGGGTCCTGTCTTTTACCAAGCAGAGCATCAGTCGGCATCTGATGGCCTGAAGAGCAGGAACCCTTCCTTAGCCCATCAGTTTATCTGCAATATTCAGTTTGATTGTGGAGCTGAAGGATTTGTCATCAAACTGGATTGAATAGCTCTGAGTTAAAACAAAATCACATCCCTGTGTTACAATTGAAAAGGTGCCTGTTTCTGTGCAGTTGCCTTTCCCAGGGATGGCAGATCCTGAATGTAGGTGTTCTCTCACTTTCTCGGGTGTTTGTAATGAATAATTCAAGCCCTGAATCAGCAGCGTGTTTCCAATCCTGCCAGCTGTGTGAATATGAATACTACTACTGATTTCTCTCTTACTCAGTTGGAAAATGACACTGCCTGTCTTGAAAAATGTGTTGAATTTACACCAAACCCTTGTAAAAAGGCGGATGGGTTTTACAGAAGCCTAGAAAATGACAAAACCATTGAAATGGAACAGCACATCTGCTCTTGACAACAGCAGAGAGAATGAGTATGGGCTGGGCTGAAGGCAGTGGGTGCTTGGTTTGTAACTCAGTTTAGAAAAGCCAGAAAAGCAGAGGCTCGGTGTGGTACTTTTGGGTCTTCCACGTCTGTTTGATGGCTGGTGAGACCCCGGGGGCTTGTCCTGAGCCGCCTGAGCTTGTCGCTGCTCTGTGCTGGCGCCCTGGCGCTTCCCTCTCCGGGACTTCTTGTCCTTCACCACCTCTCTGTCCGCGGGTAGGGAATAGTCCCACACCACTTCCTCGAACTGGAGCAGCACCACTCTGCTGGGAGAGTTGGTCACCATCCTGGAGAAGGGAGGGAGGAGCCATAAAAGCACAGGAATCATGGACACTGGCAGGCCCTGCCTGAGGGGCTCCTGTGCAACACAAACCCCCGGGGCTCAAACAGATCCCAGATAAATGGCAGGGGGTTGAGGAGCAGCAGCAATTGACCCCATCAATCAGACACTGCACATTTTGGCTCAAGCTCTGTGTGAGCTCTCTGGGGCTCTCTTCATTCAGCTCCACAGCAAAATTAATTTAAAAATAATTAGGATGAAAATTGCCAGCAGTGGACAGAGCTAGATCAGTGCAGTGCTAAAGGAGGGAAGTACCTAACTACAAATACCATATTATCAGGGGCATTTAAGTGGATTGGAGGCTATGCTAGTGTAGTTGGGCTGGACTTAATTTCTTCATAGCTGCCCACTTACTGCTGTGTTTTAGAGTGTGGCCAACCCAGCCTCGAAAACACAGCAGTGTTTTACCCATTGCTTCCACAGAAGCTGGGAGCCACCTCTAGTTAGAGGTACACAAGGAATGAACCTGGAAGGATTTCTCATTATTGGCCTTTATAAAGAGGCTGTAGGTCAGGGGACAGGCAGAGACACTGTCAGGTATTGGCTTGATTCTCCAACCTCCTAAAAGTTTCTGAATTCAGCTTTACAGCTGGGTCTATATCTTCAGCTGTAGAGAAACAGGAAATTGTACATTGCTGAAGAGACTAAGGAAAACTCTTCAGCCATTATGAACTAAACCAGATCATTGAAGCAGTTAATAAGTAGCAGAGCCTTTTAAAAGTTATTTGTGGGAAGGAGAAACACACAGTTATTTAATTTCAGTGTAATCTACCAAAACTGGGTGAGAGCCTGCTGGCAGCTGTTGTCACCCACCTGTTTCCTGCAACGCAGAGAGAAGACAGGGGGTCCCCGCTGCTGGTGAGCTCCAACACTCTGAGGCAGGTTCCAGTCAGGAAGTTGAATATCCGAATGTGTCCATCAGCACAGCCACTGATGACTCTGAGGTAGAGGAACTCCAGGGACAGGACTCCCCTGAAAACACACCAGGTGAGGGTTGGCACTTCCATGGTGCTTTCACAAGGAGAAATGGTCAGCGAGCCCTTTGGGCCTGGAGGAGAAGCAGAGCTCTGGCTGCAGCAACAGCCTGCGCTGAGGAGTGGAACGGACACTCCAAAGCTCTGACAGTCTCAGATCACTCACTGAAGTCTCAGATCACTCCACGTCCAAACCAACAGCCCAGGGCATCCTTCCACTGGAAGGTGTCCCTGCCCATGGCAGGGGGTTGGAATGAGGTGATCTTTAAGGTCCCTTCCAACCCAAACCATTCTGGGACTCTGTGATTCCATGCTCCCCATAGCAGCCATATGGTCATGGCCATCTGCTGCATTTGGAATTTTGGTTTTATGTCCAGGAAAATCAATGCAAACCATGCGATTCTCCAGTTTTCACAGTTGTAAAAACGATTAAAGTTTGAGAGAACGGCATAGCACGCAGTTGGTCAGCATGAAACTGGGCCACCTCTATCGCTGCCCAGGTGATGTGACACCCTGGGGCACACGGGGGGTCCCTGGAACATCGGCCTGTGCACTGTCAGGCCTTGCTCATCCTCGTTTGTGATGAAGTGTTGTGGGTTTGCATTTCAGGTCATTCCAGGTCTTAACCGAAAATGCTGCTTGTGACCCCGTGGTGCCTGACAGAGCCTTTGAGGTAAAGGTTGGTGAAAGTGGGCATATTTCAAATCCTCGGACTGATAATTAAGGCATTTTCTGGTCCTGTAAGGGGCACATTTTCTTTACAGATTGAGTCCACTCTTGAATACAACTTGAAACACATCTGATTCCTACTTGGGATGGAAGAAAGCTATCAGGCACTTCCTAAGTTTTCCCAGCATGCTCCATCCCAGGGCATATCCATCGCTGCTCCCTGTGACGAGGTGCCAGTGGTCAAAGGACAAGCAGAGAACTGGGCCTTGGTGCCTCTCTAATGTCTGCAAAGCAAAAGAAAAAGATACAACTCTCTCAGTAATCTGGGTGTAAATCTGTTTGAGGTGTCCCATGGCATCCAGGACAGCAGCCTGATAGGGTTTTACAGGGTGTTATTGCACCAGTGCACCCCATGGATAACTGTGCTTGTGTTATAGGCACTGAAATGTTCTGGGCTTGGTGCTGCTGCTGAGCTCCTGCCACGGAATTAACATCCCTTTTCCATCTCTATTACGTGTGATAAAGAGATGTTACTCTGCCGAGACCTTTGTGGTCTCTGGAATGTTGTCCCCAGAGGGAAGAGAGGGGCCTGCCCTGGCTGTAGGGGAAGGGGCTCAGCTGGAGCTGGGATCTCTGAGGTGTCTGGGCTCTCTCTCAATTTCTCCGCAGGTAAAGAGCTTCACTCCTCTCCCAGGTATGGACTGACACTGATCCTGGACACCTGCCCAGGGAATTCACAGACTCACAACGCTCCCACAGCTGCTCAGCTGCCTCAGCTCCAGAAACTGCTTTTGAGAGCAGGTTTCCCGTTTTGGACTGACCCCTGGTGCCTCCAGCCCCAGGTTAGTGAAGCTCTCCCATCATCTCCCCAGGTTTGGAAGGTTTCTATGGGAGCAGAGCTGAACAAATCTACAGAGAGCGAGCAGTGATAGGGGTGAAGCAAATCACACCCTGCCTTAAAATCAACAGCTGGTTGCAAGTCAGTTTTTTAATTATCATAATAATTTATAATTATAATTATTATTATTATTATTTCCTTTGTTTGTTTAGACTGCTTTGGGGGTTGTTTGGGGGCATTATTTTCTTTTTAAGAAAGTCTTTGGCAAAAGCAAAAATCTGTGATAAACTTTCAGAGAGTTTTGACCATTTAGCACAGAATTATCCACCTAAGAGGAAACTCACCTTGATCAGAGCCCCTGTCTCAGCACTCCAGACCTTCACCAGCCCTCGGTGGCACCCACTGACCACATGGGTCCCGTCCATCCTCACTGCCCACACGGGGTTGTTGTGCATCAGAGTCCTGAGACATTTCCCACTCTTCAGGCTCCACACTGTTGGGACAACAGGGAGCAGAATTAAAAATACATCTGCCCCAATGATGAGTTTTGGGAGTACAACATTAATTTTAAAATACTACTGGATTACAGTCACACCTTGTACCTGCAGCTCTGTGAGAAGCTGAGTGTTGGCTTAAAAAGCATAATTGCATGGCAAAAAAAATGTAAAGTCCAGAAAAAGCACATCTTTTTCACTTTATTCTATAAGGAAACATCTGGCAAAGCTGAAAGTTGATACCACTTGCCCCAGAGTTGGGCTGGCATTGCAGCCTCACAGCCATTAATTCTGAATAAAAGCAGAAATAATGAGGATTTAGTTCCTGACACAGTCAGAGACTGTGTGTGTGCATGTGTCCGCAGCTGAGGCTCTTGTGGAAACACCCTCTGGCTTACACCCTTCCTTTCACCCCCATGCCTGCGTCCCGCTCACCCCAGCTCCCTGTCTCTGCCCATTGTCCTCCAGTGTCTGCCTGGGAGCTCCCGGTGCTGCTCTCACCTTTCACCATCCCGTCCCCAGCTCCCGACACAAAGTGCTCCTGGTGGGAATGCAGGCAGGTGATCGTCCCGTAGTGACCGGTGAAGGTTCTCACACAGGCACCACTGGGAATGTTCCAGTACCTACAGAGCACCAGCCCAAGAGATGTGGAACCGGATGAGCTTTAAGGTTCCTTCCAACCCAAACCACTCTGTGATTCCACGATTATTTCCTATTTAATGTGCCCAACTCTTCCCTCACACGCACTGGGTTAAAGTCAGGAGCTAAGTTCCACTAAAGAGCTTAGTTCCACTAAGGTGTCAGAGAAATTGGAACAATCAAGTCAGGATTAGCATGAAAGTTTTACCCATATCCTTCCCTTTCCCCTCGGTTTGCCAGGGCTGGGTGTCCCAGGCACAGCCCCAGCTCACCTGATGCTGAAATCAAAGCTGGTGCTGACCAGGAGCCCTTTGTCCTCACACAGGCAGAGGGCTCTGATGGGCCCAGCCTGGCCTTGGAGCAGAAGAGGCACTTCCTTCCCTCCTGGCACATGGAACAGCCTCACTTTTCTGTTGGCAGAGGCAGTGACCACCAGACTCCCACCACTGTAGTGGATTATCCGTGTCCTGTCCGGTCTGCATAGAAGCAGTGGCTGAGGTGAGCTTGAGCCAGCTGCAAGTCTGTGCCAGCATTTCCCTGTGTTTAACTGAGCAGGGTGGGCAACACTCCCTGGTGAATCCTCTGCAGGGCACCACAACCACGGTCCCTAAATCTGCACACCCCCCTTTGTATCAGGGTGGGCTCGCAGGGGGGCGAGGGCTCCTCCCAGCCCCATATCCCTTGGGATACACCATGGATCACTAACCCCTATTCCTTTAAAAACAGCTTATCTTGGTATCTTTATTAAAAAAATGGAGATTCCTCAACATTGATGCTGAGGGACCTTCTCCAGCCATCCAGGAGGATCACAGGGAATGGAGCAGCTTTCCTAAAGCTGCTGCTGGCCCCTCAGCTGGGCACTCTACTCACTGCTCCATGAGGACATGGGTCTTGTAGGAGCCACAGAAGACATTCCTCTCTTCCAGCTCCATCTTGTGAGTTTTCAGTTCCTGATAGGCTGCGTGCAGACTGAGATCCTCTGTCTGATGGCAAGGGAAATAAGGAAAAGTAACTCAGGGATGCAGGAAGGCAGCATTATTCCACAGCATTGAACACATCAGCTCCAGTGAGGAGCCCAACGCAGACCCAGAGTGTGGGTAAGGAAAGCCAGAGTGCAGCAAGTCCCTGCTTAGTCTGGGGTTGTTCCCAGGCCGTGTTCTGTGGCATAAATGGAAGCCGTGAGAGCTGCACCCTTCATTCTGTGGGAAGAAGGCCCCTGGCCCCAGGGCTGTGCTGTGACTGGGGACACACGAGGATGAGGCAGAAGTTTGGGAATGCCTCCCAAACTCCCTCCCATGTGGGAAGGTGCTGAGCAAGCCCTGGCCCTGAATCGCTCACTACGGGGCAATCCAAAAGCAGGAGTGGGAGAAGCACAAAGCAACTCCAAATTCACAGTGCTGCCTTGTGAGACCTGTCCTCCTCCCCAAACACCGAACTGCAGCATCCAAGGGAGGCAAAGAGCCTCCAACAAACCTTCGATTTACGTCTCTTGTTCTGCTCCTTGTCCTTCATTTTGATGACCTCGCCCTCATCATTTAACTGGGGAATTTGCACATCGACTCTTTTAGCATAGTTTGGAATGGTTTTTCTAGGACACAACTCCTGGAATAAACCAGTAGAGGCAACAATTACCACAGAGCCCACGCACGCAGGGGGTGCTGCTCATTCCATGGGATGCTGACATTCCCTGCAAAGCTGAGCTGCTCACACTGACTTGTTGTTGAGACCTGGCTTACATTTAGCACTTTAGCTATCTAAGGTTTAACTTCTGGTGAAAAAGAATTGCTTTTTATTATTTTTTTCCAAACTCTAGTCTTAAACTTTTAAGAAGCAGCAAAATTTCGAGCCCATCTCATCTTTGGCAGGCACTCAGCTGATTCAGAACCCAAACTCATTGAGATGAGAGGCTCTCAAAACACCTTGGTCAACACTCAAGATTCATTTTTAGCCTGTGAAACCTTCCCCGAAGCCCTTTTTGAAGGGCAGCACAGAGCTGAGTTTCTGTGTTCCTTTCACAGCCCAAAGCATCAGAGGCTCCAGACTGTCTCTTGGGGATGCCCCTTCACACCTTGCTCAGTCTGTGGCAGGTCCTGCTGGCCAGGACAAGCCTCTCCCAGGAGTTCTGTGTTCCTGTGTTCCAACCACCACCCCCAGCTCCTCACAGAGACCTTGCATTTCCCTTGCCCTGTGTGGAGCAAATGAAGCTCGTTCCTGAGCTGCCTCCAGAGCCGTTGTAGCTCTGTCCAATCTCCACTACCTCCGGAAATTTTCATTGTGACCAAACTCTGCTTTCTTGAAGAATGTTTGGATCCATTTTTAGAGTCACAGCTCTCTAAAGGAGAGCAAAGGCCATTCTCTGGTGCTTCCTTGTGACAGTGTGAGGTGTCACCTGGCTTTGCTCTGCAGCTGGAGGCAGAAGGGCCATGGCAGAGTTGGGGGCAGACTCTGGTACAGGAATTTCCGTGTAGCAGCTTGGGCAGCAGCCAAACCCCCTCTTTTTGAAGTGCACAATAATGGCAGGAGCCCAGGTGTCCCACCTGCAACTGCAGGAGGTCCTTCTGCACTGTGCTCCGACACTCCTTGTCCTTCTGGACCTGCCCGACCAGGAATTCCCAGTGTCTATTCACAGCAGAACAGGCATCCAGGGATTTTGGATCCAAAAGCCCTGGGAAGTTAAAGGGAAAGATTGGTTTATCCCCTCTGGAGACCACTCCTTACCCTTCGGGGAAACCAGCCCTGGGAAATCAGAGCAGCGCTACCCAGGATGAACATGGCCAGCTGGAATGGCAGGCAGCGAGTGAAATCCTTGGGCTGGCTGTCATCGGAGCCTGGCTGGAGGGACGCGGGAGCCATGGTGGCTTCTGGATCCGCTGAGGACTGAGGTGAGCCGTCCCCTGCATCAGGACCCTCCTGGGCAGGGCGCTCAGTGCTTTGGGGCCAAAAGCACCTTCTGCTTCCTGGCCGCCTGGAAAACAGGGAATTCACAGTCCTGGAAGTGCTGGAGCTTTGGTGCCATGGACAGCACCGTTGTCAGCAACGCCCTGGAAGAGCTGGGTGCTCTTTGACTCTTCTGCTCATCACTTTGGCACCGTGCAAGTCACAGGGCAATGCTGGGGACGCTCCTGGGCTGCAGGACAGCCCACACCAGCGGGGCTGAGGGACAGGGTGACATCTCTTCCCCCTCAGCCCTGCCCTGGCGAGTGGCGAGGGCTCCTCACTCGTGGAAACATCAGGGGTCAGAGAGCCACGGGACAGCCTGGGGGGCTTGGTGGGGACGCGGAACAGCGGTTTGCTCTGTGCTTTGCACCCTCCGCCTCCAGCTCCAGCGGCCACCAGCACGGCAAGGTGACAGCCCCAGGCTCCAGGGGGGCTCAGCAGAGCCACTCATGCCAAGGACGCGACACCGTTCCGCTGAGAGAGAACAGGGGAAAACCTGCGCCTCCTTTAGCCACTGGATTCTCATCAGAACAAGTACGACTGGAGCTGTGAAAGCGGAGAAGGAAGGAAGGGAGGAACCCGCTCACCTGTCCGCGGCTCCCCGCCACGGCCACGGCCACGGCCACGGCCACGGTCACGGCCACGGCCACGGCCACCGCCACCGCNACGGCCACGGCCACGGTCACGGTCACGGCCACCGCCCCCGCCACGGCCACGGCCACCGCCACCGCCACCGCCACGGCCACCGCCGCTTCGGGGCTGCCCGGCGACAGTTACCGTAATCTCCAACCGCCGCCGTAATGCTGCTAAGAGCCGCGCAGCCCGCGGGCACAGCCCCTCAGCAGGCGGCGCCGGGGGATGTCGGGGTGATGGGGGCGATGTCGGGGTGCTGGGGGATGCCAGGGGATGTCGGGGTGCTGGGGGATGCCAGCAACCCCTCCGGAATGGGGACCCGCAGTCAGGGCAGGGCACCATGGAAGCCGCGGGCACAGCTGGGCCGGGCAGTGACACAAACGGGCACGGAACGCCCCGGGAAGCGGGAGCACGGGTGGCCTTTGGACACCGGTGTTTGGTTTTAGACACAGGAGCCCAGAGGTCAGCCAGGTCACGGGCACTGTGATCCAGGCATTTGGGTAGAGATTGTGCAAAGGCTTTGGTCACACACGTTTTTGACAGGTGGCTCTGCCTGCCCGAGCTTCCCCAGGTTGAGAAAAGAGCTGATTTAATCATCTAAAGGTCACAAATGCACTGAAAGTCAGAGTAAAGGCTGGTTCATCTATCATTTGGGACAAGGCAGGAGGATTAATCAGGTCCCTGATCTCACCTGCCCTCCCGCAGGGCACAGCCACCTCCCCCAGGGCGGAGTCCCTGCTGTCCCCCTCTCCATGTTTGCAGGAGCATCCCAGCAAGGCAAACCCCACCAAAACCAGCTCTGAGACCCCTGGAGAACCCCAGTTTCCCCATGCCCTGAAGTTCCAGGCTTCATAGAGACCCCAAGCCCCACTGCTAACACAGCACCCTCATTTCCCAGGCAGGGGGAACAGGAGGGGGGGAGCACATCCCACCCTGCCAGCTCCCCTCAGGACCCCCAGAATGACTCCAGCAGCTGCACAGGAGCTGAACTGGCACTCGAGGGCACTTTCTGGAGTTAAATATTGATGTGAAGGCATCAGAGAAGCACAGCCCAGCACTGAGACAGCAAGCTGAGTATTTCTGAAAGGTGAGAGAGTTGGAATTGTTCAGCCTGGAGAAAAAGAGACTCCAGGGAGACCTTAGAGCCCTTCCCAGTACCTGAAGAGAACAGGTTTCTGTTCCTGAGAGCTGAGAGGGACTTGGGACAAGGGATGGAGTGACAGGTCAAAGGGGAATGACTTCAAACTGCCACGAGGCAGTGTTAGATGGGATACTGGGAAAAATTCCTCCCTGTGAGGGTGGGGAGGCCCTGGCACAGGGTGCCCAGAGCAGCTGTGGCATCCCTGGAAGTGTCCAGGGCCAGGTTGGACAGGGTTTGGAGCAGCCTGGGACAGTGGAAAGTGTCCCTGCCCATGGCAGGGGTGGAACTGGACGATCTTTAAGGTCCCTTCCAACGCAAATAATCCTTTGATTTTTTAAAAAATTTCTTCTACTCCCCACACAGCCTCCTGAGCCACAGCCCCTCTGTGCTGCTCCTCAGCCCTTTCCTTGGGAACCTGTGCTCCTTCTCCAGCTGAACCATTGAGCTGCTGCTGGGGCTCAGGTGGCCCTGCCCGCCTGGGAGCCCTCCCCAGGCTCAGAGCCATGGGATCAGTATTTGCAAGCAAGCAAGGAACTCCTGAGGCGTGGAAGAGTCATTTGAAGATGAAAGACACAGGCGAAAACCAGCTAAAACAAACTGGGTGATTTCCTGGCTGGAGCTGTTCTGGGAAAGACACCGGGAGCTGCGATCCTGGGTCTGGGAGGTTTGCACTGGGAAGAACTGGATGCAAGAGGCACCGCGAGTGTCCTTGTAAACACCAGCGTCCCGTTCTGATGGTTGTTTTATTGCAGAGCGCTCTGAATCTGTCACCAGTCGGAGGGAGCCCCACCCAGCCCAGGAGCCCCAGGCAGCGCTGCCGCGAGGGGCTCAAACGGCACAGACGGGGATGGGGGAGGAAAAGCACTGCTGCTTCCTCGTGTTCCTGGGATGTGGAGGAAGGGTTGGGAGCAGGTTGCTCGTGGAGCTGGTGGCAGAGGTGCCCGACAGTTCTCAGAGGAGAAACTCCAAGCTCAAGTGTCCCTCCTGTGGTGGCTGTGACCTCATGGCCGCAGGGCTCGCTCTGGGGTCAGGGTCACCTGGAAGAGCCTTTCCTTGTCCTGCTCTCCCTGCTTAGGAGGACACCGAGCGTGGGATAGCGAAGAACTTGCCCGGGATTGCCCTCCTCTCTATCTCGAGCCACAGGGAGAACAAATCCATCTCCCTGTGCTCCGTGGCCAGCTGGAAGGTGAAGCTCTGCAGCAGCGTGGTGAGGAAAAGGAAGAGCTCGATGCGGGCCAGCGCCTCCCCCGGGCACATCCGCTTCCCTGGGCGTGGAGAGAGGGGGTGACACCGATGGGGAACGAAGGGACAGGAGGGTGGGCGGACAGCCCTCGGTGAGGGTGGCACTGTGGTGCCACTGGGCGTTTGTGCTGGCACTCCTGGGCACGGAGCGGGCAGGGCGGGGCAGCACTGACCTGCTGAGAACGCCATGAAGGCCTCGCGCTTCCTGAACTCGCCCTTCTCATCCAAGAAGTGTCCTGGGTCCACTTTTTTGGGGTTCTCCCACTGGGTTGGATCCGAATGCACAGAGGAAAATACCGGAATAACAGGAGTGCCCTGCGGGAGAGGGATGGGGCCGGGATGTGAGGAGGAGCATCAGTACCACGCCATGGGCTCTGCGGAGCTGGGTTAGTCAGGGGGGAGGGGGCAACGGGGAGGCTGGGTGTGCACCCAATGCCCAACCAGGTTCCATGGGGGGCAGCCTGGAATGATGGCTCTGTGCCACCGGGACAACTGACGTGGGGCTCTGCTGTCCCCGTGGTCCTGCCAGTCTCTGTGCAGCTCATGAGACACAAATTGCTGAGTTATTCCCATGGATTTCTGTTCAAACCCCTCTCACTGCCCCAAATCCAAAGGCAGGAGATGCTCCCTCGGGGTGGGCTGTGCACACAGTGCTCGTGGTCACACCGGGAGGGGTGGCTGTCCCCAGAGCTGCCGAGGGCTGGCCTGGCCCCACACAAGGGCGGGCTCCTGCTCTGGCCCCTCAGCCCTGCACGGCTCCGTGGTGGGAAGAGCTGTTTTCCAGGACGGGCAAGGAGGGGACACAGGAGTGTGGGCAGGACAGGCAGTGACATTCAGCTGCCTCTGCTCCCCTCTGAAAGGTCATTGCCACCGAGGATTGGGAAAGACCCGGGACCTTCAGACATGTGCAAACAGTTCAGGAACAAAGGCAAATCTCGCTCAAGCCCCGCTGTCACCTCTCCCTGGGGACAGAGGCTCCGGGGCCACCCTGTGTACCTTGGGGATGGTGTAGCCCCTGAAGAGCACGTCCTGCGTCGTCATGCGCGGGAAGTTCTCGATGCGGGTCTTGTGGAAGCGCTGCAGCTCATGGATCACGGCGTTGGTGTAGGGCATCCGCAGCTTGTCCTCCGTGCTGGGGGCACGGCCGGTGCCCACCACGGCATCGATCTCCTCCTGGACCTTGGCTGGGGACAGCAGGGGGGGCTGGGTGCCTGCTGTGCAGCCTCCCAGAGTTTCTTACGGGCCTCCATGGGCACTTTTCCTAAACGCAGGGATGGGCTGGAGGGGGAGCAAGCTGGCCTAATCCCTTGTAGAGCCCCGAAACAGCCTCTGTCTTCATCCCTCCCTGGATCAGGCAAGCTCAGAGCACCTCCCACAGGCCAGTCCAGGGCCATCTGCACAGGCAGGGATGGAGGACAGGGAGAGGCACCCGGATCCCCCGGCCTGTGGGAATCTGTGTCGAATGGCTCTAACCCTGGGTGACCCCACAGGATGATTTTGGTCTGCCCCCAAACGGGGCCCTGCGGGGCTGGGACTCCCTGCCCCGTGAGCTCCTCAGGCACAGAGCAGCTGTGTTCCGCTGCCATACCTTGGATGTGGGGGTGCTTGGCCAGCATCAGCAGGAAGAACACCAGGGTGTTGCTGGTTGTCACCGTCCCGGCACCGAAGAGGTTGAACACTGACATGATCAGGTCTTCGTGGCTGTACATGTTCTCTGGGCTGCCCTTCTCCTGCAAGGATGGGGTGGTGGGGGGGGATTCAGCGTTGTCTGGGTGATATTCCAGGCTGCAGCCAGGCTGGAGGGCAGCCCCCCCTCGCAGCCCCTTTACCTTCTCTGCTTTCATCAGGAAACAGTCGATGTAGTCCCGGGGGCAGCTGGAGTCCAGGGTCAGCTGGTGGAACTGCACCTTCTCTTGGATGTGGTCCTTCAGCTTCTGGCAGTCAGCCAGGACCTTCTTGTGAGGCCCCGGGAGGCGGTGCATGATGCTGGGAAAGGTGTTGTACACCTGCGGAGGGACGGGCACGGCGGGCTCAGGGGCCTGACGGAGCCTCCCCGCCCTCCCCGCACAGCCACGCTGCCCCACCCAAGCATCCTCAGCCCCTGAGGGCAGCAGCCAGAGGGTGCTGAGCTCACCAAGCTCCCACCTTGGCCACGGGGGACAGGAAGAAGCTGATGTAGTTCCCGATGGCGTTGAGCAGCTCCAGGAAAGCTGCGTCGCTGTAGCTGTAGCGGCTCCCGAAGACCACGGAGCAGATCACGTTGGAAACTGCGTATCTGAACGTGGTCATGGGCTCAAAGGCATTGCCTGCAGCCACACGACGTGAGAAAGGCATCAAAAAGTCACCAGTTATTTATCTGCTTCAAGACAGAAAACAGCCTTCCCTCCCCCTCTGAGCCCCTGGCTTTGAGCCCTGGCTGATCTGCTGGGTCTGACAGCCACAAAGAGCCCTCCTGAGCTGTGGGCTCCTCCATCCACCTCCCTGCTCCTAAACCCCTCCCAGAGCTTGGGCTGAGGGAAGCACAGGCATCTGCAGGAAGCCCCAGAAGATGTGTTGGCACTGGCAGGAGCTGGGTTTTGCTGGAGGGGAGGGCATCACCCTGATTACCCCGAGTCACCAGGGCAGTGGCCTTGCTGTGCATTCCCAGCCCCATGCAGTTCAGTTCCCTATTCCTGTTCCTTTGGCAGGGAACTCGGCTGTGGCCACCCCTGCACCAGTTCAGAGCAGGATCTCCCTCCTGGCCCTTCAGCCGTGGCTGTAGCACATCCCTGCAGCTCCTGGGTGGGGTGGGGCTGGATCTCAGCCCTTCCCTGCAAGGATCACCCACGCCAGGCCCTGCAAACAGCTCTGGGGCCACACGTGTCCTGTGGGGCTCTCGTGTGTCCTCTGCCTGCCGCAGGGCCAGCAAGGACAGGACCCACGTCACCTTTGAGCTTTGCCAGCACCTCCACCAGGTGCTGAGCCTCCTGCTGCACCTTCTGGGACATGGAGCTCTTCCCCATCCCGAAGTCCCGCAGGGTGCTGAGCGTGAACCTCCGCAGCTCCCGCCACTTCTTCTCATTGTTGGACACAAATCCTGGAGGGACAAAGTGGAGATCAGCCCCTGCCCACCCTGCTCCTCCCAGGAATGGGGACCCTGCTGGGAGCCAGGCTGAGGAGCAGCAGGGCAATGAGCCAGGGGATGACACTGGCATGTGCACAGTGTCCGTGAAAGGATGAGGATCCCTACAGAAATCCAGAACAAAGCTGGAACTGCCCAACTGGAGTGAATACTGTCCTTGGACAAGGGGCTTAGGAGCTGAAAGGTCTTGAAGAGTGGGAAAGGGGTGTGTGAGGTCTTGGGTGCTGAGCCCTTCCCTTGACTCGGGCGTGGCCATCTGCTCACCCAGAGAGATCCAGGAGAGATCCAGGCACTCACCGTAGTCTTTGGAGAGCTGCCTCAGGAGGGGGATCTCGGGTCTGCCCCCAAACTCCTCGGAGTGTCCCACCAGGGCGTCCTTCACCGCCTCGTACCCGCAGAGCACCACCACCGGCTTCAGCCCCAGCCACACGGTGAAGATGGGGCCGTAGGTGCTGCTGAGCTGGGGGGACGGGGAGCGCTGTGAGCCGGGGTCCCACACTCATCCCTGTGCTTCCTCTCAAACTGGGACTCAAGCCCACAGCACTGGTGGATGCCCAGCAGGGAGGGGAAGTGCCTCCCTCGAAGCTGCAACTTCATCCTACTCCCAACCCTGTCCCTGTCCCTGTCCCTGTCCCTGGGGCTTTTATTCCAGTGCCACTTTGGGGGTTCAAGGCATCGTCTCTGGGAAGCAGCTCTGGACTCGAGGGGTTATTGCCACGTGGGTCCCCTACAGGAGGAGAAAGGCTTCAATAACAGGGTTGGTTCTGCTCCCAGTAGAAGGGATTTAGGCAGTTCCGGTAGAGCAAGAGATGAGGGAGGGAAGAAAAGAAAAGAAAGGTAGGAAAAGAGTCAGCTGTGGGATTCCCCTTTTATTTTGTCACGGGACATTCCCGGTATGTCTCCTGCAGGGGCCGGGAATGGGTCCAGCCCTGCCACTTGTCCCTTACCTTCTCGTAGTGCCTGTAGAGGGGCAGGACGTCTTTCTGCCACAGGTTGCCCAGGATGGGCCACGGGGCCGGGCCAGGAGGCAGCCGGCTCCTCTTCGTGTCACTCCTCCGGACCAGGAACCACAGGACGGAGAGGAGGAGGAGAGTGACGAGCAGCCCGGCCGCTCCAGCATCCATCCTCACCGCGCTGCCAAGCAGGGAAAGGAACGAAGAAATTCCAGGGAGGAAACTGAGCAGAGAGCGGAGCGGAGCCCACACCTGCTGTGTCCGCCCTTCCCTGCCCGGTGCAGGCGCGGCCCTTCCGAGCGCGAGGGCTCCGGGCTGGTCGGGGACACAGGCGCTGGTCTGTCCCGGCCGGGCGCTCACCTGTCCCCGCTGTGCTGTGACAGAGGCCTCGGAGCCGCCTGGGCACTGGCAGCTCTGTGGGACCCCGCGGGAGCACTGGGGAGATGGGGACTGTCCCCTCCCCGCGCCGCTGAGTCACCTTTGCTCGGTGCTCCCTTCCGGCGTCACACGGCGGAGGAAGCTGTCACTGTCACTGTCAGTGTCCTGGCCAAGCCTTTCATGTCCCCTCCAGTCACTGCCCCGCTGGTCACTGCCTTGCTGTCCAGGGCAGTGACCCAGGAGGGGCTGTTCTGGTAAACAGCTTGGAAGGGGGACACTGTGCCTGGCCACACACCTGTGGGGTGACAGCGTTCCATCAAACTCCTTTCTGATGGAAAACGGATCAGAAAATAGAAAAACCCTTTATTCTGAAAGCTTTTGGGGTTCTTCTTGGGCTTTGGAGGAACATCAGCCCAAGGTGCTGTGGTTGTTGCAGGTGTGGGTTAACTCCTCCCTGGGCTCCTCCAACGAGCATCTTGCTCTGAGCACCCGCACATCTGGCTGCCCACAGCACATCTGGCACGGGCACAGCCACCACACCTCTGGTCGAGAGCGCTCACAGCTCTCGGCTGAGCAAGCTGGGCACAGGCCAGTTCCCAGGAAAGGATGGGATTCCTCCTGGAGAAGAAGAGGGAGGAGGTTTGGGTCCATGCTGGTCCCTGCAGAGGAAGGAGCCCCGCAGCAGAGGGAATTCGTTGGTGCTGGCAGAGGGGAGCCCGCACTCCCCTGGAGCAGAGCACCTCCGGGAGCAGCCATGGGATGAGGGTCCCCCAGGCTTTGGGGAGCCCACCCAGCCTCCCTGCCCTCCTGCTCACACCCTTCCCATCCAAGCCATTTTTCCAGCTGATTTCCAGACCCCGCCGTGGGCATGGAGCAAAGCTACGCCCACGGGTTCCCCTGATCCCCTGCTTGGCTTCAGCTCAGCTCAGCGGTGACACTGACTCTAAGGCAATTAATGTTATCCTAATGCCGCTTTCCCGTCGGCATCCCGAGCCCTCCGACGTGCTCTGCTCCCCCAGGATCTCATCCCCGTGGGATGGAGGATGTGTGAACACCTCTCCAGCACGTTCCAGGCTGTCCCCTCTCCCCTCTGCCAGCCCGGGCTGAGGCAGCTGCGGCAGCCTCTCACCGTGAGGCCCAGAGCAGTTAATGACTGTGCTGGGAGTATTTTTGGTTGCTCTCAATAATGCAGCAGCACTGTCTGAGCGGAGCCTGACTGTAATTACAGAACCACTGTCATTTGTCATCACTGTCACCCCAGTCGCTGCGAGGGAGCGCCATGGCAGTGCGATGCCAACGCCCCTGACACAGCCCTAGGGTCGTTTCTGGGGTTTGCTGTGGGCTGCCTCCAGAAAATCCAGTTCTGTGCACTGTTAACCAACCCCTGGGGTGAGGCACAGGCACAGTGTGATTTGTCCCGAAATAAAATGTGGTTTGCGTGGTCCCAGGGCTTTCTCCTGGTGGGACACAGGCAAAGCAGTGGCCAACACGGCATCCTCGGTGGCCAGTGAGGAGCAAGAAGCCAGCAGGGGGTAAACAGTGGCCACCTCAGGGTCAACAGAGACCAGTGTGACATCAACAGTGCCGTGGTGGCAGAGTGCTGGAGAGCTGGCTGGAGATGGATCCCACTGGAGCGTTGTGGTCCCAGCCCCAGTGACAGCCCTGGCAGAGTGGGCACCGAGCAGGCTCCGGGCTCTGGTACCTGCGGGTCCAACCCTGCACCCGCGGGGGCTCAGCACAGCAGCACCGGGCCGTTCCTCCATCCATCTCCACGTCCCAGCTAAACCAGACAGCCTGGCTGCGTTTTCCCCAGTGCCAGCACATTTCTCCTGGTTCATGAAACATCTCAAGGGTCTCTGGGAGCCCTGCGGGACACCAGGGTGGGTGTGAGAGGCAGACAGCTGGTTCTGTGTCCGCTCTTCCCAAGCAGGAAGATGTAATTCAAGAGGAAGATGAAGCAATCCTCATTTTCCCTCAATAAATATCATCAAACACCTGCTTTTGGCGTACCCTACTTTTAATTGTGATGGAGCAGCAGCAGATGATGTATACAGGGGTGGCAAAGCAGAGCAGAGCACAATCCCAGCATTGGGAACAGCCGTGGGAAGGGCAATGGTTAATCAGGAACTGCCAGCCTTCCTTTGGATCCTTCGTGGCTGGAAAACCGAGAGCCAGACGCTCTGCCCGTTAATCAGAGTCTGCACAGACGGCAGAGGAAGGCCGGCTCTGGCTGCAGTGCCTGCGGGATCCATCCCGCTCCAGAGCCCTGCACATCCAGGGCAGGATGCCCCGAGGTCGCTGGGCCCCGGTGTGAGGACAGCCGGATTCCCAGGTTAATACTTGGGAAGGCGCCGGTGGAGCGGGTTCTGCTCCGCGGGCACAGCCCTGCTGCCTCTCTGTGCCCCAGAGCCGGGGAGCCACAAGGACGGAAATCCATCAGCAGCGCAGGGAGCCGTTCCAGCGCCGCGTCCGGGGGCACAAATGGCGATGATCTGATTAAACTTTCCAATGGCATTTCAATTTCCAATCCCCCCCCTGCTTCCCCTGCTGCCCATCCGAGGGGTGCCGGGTGTGAGGAGTGAGGGGCGGCTGAGGAGGTTTGCATCCTCACCAGCCACTGCCCATAGAGCCTCCAGTAATTAATTGCCTAATTACCCAGCATTCATTCATTTATCCCTCCGGTAATTCCCTGGAGAGCGAGGCGGGCTGCAGCAGGGGTTTTTTGAAGGGTCTGGATTATGGGTGCAATTCCATCGCCCCAGGAAAGGAGCCTGCAGCTCTCCCTGAACCCTCGCTCCTCACAGGACCAGGGTCCTGCTCCCACTTCTCCATAAACATGGTTTTGTTCCTGAACGATGTTTGGAGAGGGCAGATCTTGCGCTGTGCTCATGGAGAGTGACCCGAGCCTTGCTGCGCTCCCTTTTCCCTGGTGCTGAGGTGGATCCAGGATGACAGGGAGCTGTTGGGAAAATCATCCAAAGGATGTGAAGTAAGTGTTCTTAGAACAGCTGCACTGCCCTGAAACCTTACCGTCCTGCTGTTCACCTTCCTGCAATAATTACGGAGAGGAGAAATAATCTCCCCCTTCTCCTCTGCTTCCTTGCAAACACCCCACGTCCTTATCCGGGACACGGCGCTTCTCTGCTCCCTGTTTGTGTATCTGTCACGTCCACAAACCTCATTAAAATGTGCTCCTTCCTGTGAGAGGAGAAATTAGCACTCGGCGGAGCGGAGGGTGAAGCTCACACCAGGTCCCCTCTCCCGGAGTATTTAACGCCGCGCTCTGTGCGGCAGGGAGGGATCCCTGCGGAGCGGGAGCGGGAGGGAGCCGGACCCTCCGCGGGATCCGCGGGCGCAGCCCCGAGCAGCAGCGTCAGCTCTGTCCCGGCCAAAAGGGGCAGCTCCGGTGCCATATGTCACCCGGTGGGACGGGCACCGCCGGGCCAGGCGACAGATGGCAGGTGGAGCAGGACCGCTCCTCCCGGCGGCACAGCCCCGGGCCAGGCACAGCGGCCGATTCCCGCCGGGAGAGGGGAGCGGAGGGAGCCGCAGGCCCCGGGCAGCGAGCCCTGCTGCCCGGGAATTCGCTCCTGCCCGGTGCCCGAAGGGTTATTTACGTTGTGCAGGGACTGAAACACGGAGTGCAGAGCCTGGTGCCTCCTGGGGCTTGGGAATGGGGGATGGGGTGGGATGGGATGGGATGGGATGGGATGGGATGGGATGGGATGGGATGGGGATGGGACGGAACAGAATGGAATGGAATGGAATGGAATGGAATGGAATGGAATGGAATGGAATGGAATGGAATGGAATGGAATGGGATGGGATGGGATGGGATGGGATGGAATCCTGCAGAGGTTGAAGGCTCGTGCTCCAGCACAGCTCAGCCAGGACAGAGCAGGGCTTTGGTGGTGGTCACCTGTCCCTACCAGCCCAGGAATAAGGGGTGGCACCAGCTCCCGGCTGCCCCCCCGCTCCCCTCCTCCCTTTCCCGCTGTTTTCCTGCTGCAGGGATTGCACAGACACCGCTTCCAGCCCGCCCTTCATTATCTCTGCCTGCTGGAACGGCAAACAGAGAAATGTGATTAAAGCCCTCTCTCAGGGAACTTATCAGCCTGTGTGAAGGCCAGGAGCTCCCTTCTCCCGGGAGAGCATCCCGGTGCTCCCGGGGCGTCAGCAGCACTGCAGGGCTGTGGCTCCTGCTGCCTGCAGCCCACGGTGCCCACCAGAGCCCGAGGAGAGGCGGGGTGGATGTGACACCGGCTGGCGGCGTGTCTGGGGAGCAGGCGGGGACAGGAGAGAGGGACGTGGGCCAGGAGGAGCCTGCGCTGCACCTGCGGGTGGGGCCGGCGCCGAGCTCCCGTCAGCGCTGCTCCGTCAGTGGTTTGCACTGAAATGGGCTGCTCTGACGGTAATTGGCTTTGACCCATCTGGGCCAACGCTATCAGATCTTGGAGGTTCAGCGGCCCCGAGACGCTGGGGGTGGACGGGAGGGACAGCCCTGTCACCGTGTGAAGGAGGGAGGATTAGAGCCAGAGGCGTCGGGTGCTCAGAGTGACCTTATTGGCACCACTGCGCTGGTGAAGGCGAAGAGAATCCACCCTGACAGGGTGTTGGGAGCTGCCTCTGGGCCGGGAGGAGCTGGGCGCGGTTACTGTGTCCTACAGCGGTTTTCTCGGTGTTGTCCGTGAGTGTCACCTTTCCAGCGCCCGTGGAAGGAGCCTCTGGCTGGCACCACCTCAAAGATCCCATGGCGGGAACCACAGCTCCGAGCCGAGCAGCTCCCTGCCCCTCTCCAAAGGAACCAAAATTCCCTGTCTCCACCCCCAGACACCACATAAAATATCTGCTTTTTCCATCCCGCAGTAATGGTGCAATTTAGAATGGAAAAACAGGGAGAGGAAGTGCTGAGCCTGCACCAGCTGATGCCAGGGGAGATGCCAGGAGCTGCCTGGCTGTAAAGCATCCCCAGATCCTGAGAGAGGCTGAGGGCCGTGGTGCAGCAACAGCATCACAGGGAAGAAAGGGCCCCTTGGGCGCCGTCTCGGGGAAAGGCCCCACACTGGGCATCAGCAGAGGCTTTGGGTTCCTGCAGCAGGAGCCCCGATCCCTCATCCCCATCCCGCTGGGCTGAGCTGAGCGGAGCTGGAGCTGCTGCTGGGATTGCTCCTGGTGTGTCCCAGCCCAGCCAGGGAGCTCAGCCCCCTTCCCCTCCATCCCGGAGAGCCCGTGGTGCCCGTGGTACCCGATCCCAGCCCCCTCAGGCAGCGGCTGATGCAGGGGCAGAGGCTCTGGAGTGCCCTCGCTGCTGCCCGGGGCTGCAGCGGGGTCCTGGTCCGGCTCACCCGGCTCTGCCCGGGCTGCGCTGCCCCAGGGGCTGTTCCAATCTGCCCGGCCCGAGCGTCCCGAATCCCAGGGGCCGGGACAGGAGAGATGGGGGCTGGCAGGGTGCGGGGCTGGGGCCCTGGAAATTCTGGGGAGGTGCCAAAGGATGCCAGGAGATCCTGGGGGTGCTGGGGCCGTGCCAAAGGAGGCCGAGGTGATGTCGGGGGGATGCCAGGGATGCTGGAGCGGTGCTGAGGCCGTGTCACGGGACCCGAGGGGATGCCAGGTGACGCCGGGCGTGCCAGAGGGATGCCGGGGGGACGCCAGGTGATGCCGAGGCCATGTCAAGGG